>CM074921.1:26872988-26883699 GCA_037576815.1 Pangasius larnaudii
CACTCACTTGAGCAGTATGCAGCCATTGCCTGAGGGGGGCGCTGTCCAAAACACTTGTATTTTGGTTCTCCTTCGAGGAGTGCTCTCGGTCACAGCAGGGGGGCAATTAGTCATATACTGTGAGTCCTCTTCATCAATGATCTATAAAACAGGTGCACAAGAATAAACACGAATAAACAGGCTTACATTTCTCAATATTTCACGGATAAATACAAAAATACTTCTGCACAGATTAAATGCTGCCATTTAAGCTTCTTCTAATGTTATTTTAAGTTTGTTCAACTATAAACTAACCAAGCCACATACAGTTAGTTCCACAATAAATGTAAGATTTACGCAGATGTGTTTTTTAATTAAATGTTATGAGTATAATCACATATAGTTTATACCAGGATAACAGCTGGCAGGTGTTCATGATGGCAGCCATGGTGTTTTGGCGTTTTTGTACTGTGTCTGTCTTTTTTGTGTATTTTTTTTGCCAATAGTGATCCAGTTCGAATTCAATATTCAATGTACAATGTTTATATATGAGGATTGTAATTGTGTTGTGTTGTCTGAGATGTGTGTGTGTGTGTGTGTGTGTGTTGAATATATCGTGTAGCGACCAAACACCAAATAAAATGATTCTGAATCTGATTACTATTACTCCTGATAATCATACACTCAATCATATTGTTATTATTATTATTATTATTATTATTATTATTATTATTAGTTTTGGGCAGTAATAAATCAGGTAATGTGTCATGCTGTTAATGATTGGGTGGTGTTATGAAGATGAAGTTCCTGTTATTTATTTTCCCATAACAGCACATCCTGAAGTGTTTTATTGCTCTTATACCACAGCAATTTGCTATTTGATTTGTGTGTCCATTTATGGTGTCCTCGCTTACATCATAGCAGCTATAATAAAGTCGTTCCCTCACCAGCCTCCCTTTTTTCTTTCTCTTGAAGTTAACAAGCCAAAAAAAAATGCAGCTTGTCATGTTACAGAGAAACTGCAAAGAAGCGTAAACTCCTCTGTCTCTGAAGAGGTCTGAAAACCTAAAGTTACAGCTTTACCTCTGACTGCTACAAAGCACTGACACTGGAGACTCCTTCCATAAATGTTAAATAAACACATCCTAAGAGAAAAGGTCACAACATCAATGATTACACAGATTTTGAATCTGTTTATGTGGAGCATCCATCGTACAAGTCCGTGAATGAGCTGTTACTATAGAAACGGCAACGTATTAAAAGGAGCGCATTAAAATAAACTTGTGATTTGCAGCTGCACCCGGAATCTAGAATTCAACATCACTGTGGTGTAACACACAAAGTAGATGAGGAACTCATTAGGGAGCGATAACAGTGTCTTGAAGCAATCGATTTGAATTCATTATCAGGCATGAAGTCGATATAGACATAAAGATTTCCTGTTTATTTTAGGAAAGCACCAAACCATCACATCGGAGCCATAATGAAACTTAATTAAATAAAATCGACTGTGGTCTGAAGGTTTTGTGTGTGTGTGTGTGTGTGTGTGTGTGTGTGTGTGTGTGTGTGTGTGTGTGTGTGTGTGAGTGTGTGTGTGTGTGTGTTCATCACTATGACACCTTGTGAGAATGCAGTAAAAGGTCCAGCTGTGAAGAGTATCAGGCTGACCTTTGACCCACAGTGTTTGGCTAGCTGAATGAGGGCGAGCCCATCGGTCCAGGTGGCGCAACAATACATCACCAGTTCAAAAGCAAAGCACTGAGTCGAACACAAAGAACGTAACTGCACACGTCAGTTTAAAATAAAATAATAACTTGCTTGTTAATATCACAGGCAAGTTGCTAGGAACTACTGGCTTTTTAAAACAAAGGACACATGCTGGAGTTCCAGCTGTAGCAAAACTTTCTCGACTCAAGCATGAGGATTTCTACAGTAAAATGAAACTTAAATTAAGGTTTACAGCAGTGAGGAACGAAGGGTCATTTTCCATGTACATGTACATGTGAAGAGCAACAAGCGACATTTGAATTCAGACTTTCTCAGTTTTACACAAATTAAATTTAGAATATTTAGAAAGTTTATAAAGCTTACTAAATGCTCTTTTTCTCATTTTGTTGTTTTTTTTTTGTCTTATTAATATCAAAAGAGAATAAAAACAGAGACTGGTGAAGGATCGACTGTTTATAGCTTCTATAATGTAAGTGAGAACTTGTTTCATGGATATTAAATATAACTATAAACAGATGAATTGCTGTGGTATAAGAGGAATAAAACACTTCAGGATGTGCTGTGATAGGAAAATAATCAGTGCTGTAACCGTAACTCCATCATCACACCATCATCACACCACTTCATCGCTCAGTATTTAACTGCGAAAATGTACAACAAGTAAATTTAGTAAATTTGCGTTAAAAATGCTTATTGTAATAGGCGACATTCTGTGATGTCTTTATCTCAACATTGACGTTTTGTCCAAACTGAAGGACGTAACTGAGGAGGTGGCAAGTCGGCGGTGTTATCTGAGAATGAAAGGATATTTAAGCAATGTTTTCTAATCTTTTTCGAAGTCTAACTCTGATCCTCTGATTTCTCAAACACGGAAAAACAGCAGCTTGAAATGTTTAAATGAAGTTGGAACTGAAGCAAAACCCAGTGTTAAACAGCTCTGACCTTTCTTCCTCAAACCCTCAAAATTAAATCCACAATGCTGTGCCGATGGGTAAGAGGCTCTTTTTAAAAAAAAAAAAAAAAAGAAGGGCATTAAAACTTCATAAGTCAGCATCTCAGCTCTCATGCTCATTATCACAAGCCACACACAGGTAAAAAAAAAAAAAAAGCCAGGGGAAGAAAAAGAGTGCTGGAAAAACTGTATGAGGAAAGAGAAGAAAAGAAAAGAAGCTGGATCCCCATGATGCATGACCTTTCCTTTTTCCTGAGGGTCTTTCTGTAGGGATCCAGAGTAATTACAGTTGAAACAGCACTGCTGAGATTTTCACTTAGTTACACAACAGCATCTGTAGAAGAGGTTTGATTAATTTACCTAAGTGTTCCTGACTTAATCCTTGAACACAAGACTTGAGGATTCTTGGGGACAAAAAAAAAAAACCCTTATTATTACTTTTGTTGCGTTTAAAAGTGCCAAAGGTGTGTGTTACAAAATTTAATAAAATATGTTTCGTCACTTGGTCGAATGTAGCATTGGCAAAACAGTCCGGCTAATTACTGTCACACCGTTGCTAAATAACTAGGCTAAACTAGCTAGTGCCAGGCAGCTGACTAGTTCGTTTATCTAATATTACCTCTCCTGTAGTAGCTATTTAACTACTAGCTAACATGACAGGTATAGGATGTATGCTCCAGCATAAGTTCAAAATGTACATGGGGAAAGTTCCTTGTATTCAGAGGTGGGTTACGCACATGCTTAAGTAATCCTGGATGCGCTACTTAGATTAACAAAATGGCCTGCATGTAGCTCATACCTCTGAGTTCTTGACAGATGAGTTTTTCAAAAGCACCCACCGGTAGTCAGTTATGTATCTGTTATACCACTGATTTATCTATGAGTTAGACTGCATAATAATGCTTTTCTTTTACTGAAACGTGTCATCACGGGCTAATTCACGGGCTCTACATCCTTTAGCTTCACAAACCAAACCGTTTCCTTTCCCATTTCTTTCACCAGTGCAGCTGGTGTGAGGTGAGAGCCAGGCCCTTATTTTGAACTTCCGCCCTTCAAAGCCCACTTTATCTGCCCATGAAAACCAATCATGCTGCACAATGCCATCAAGATATTGAAGGAGAGGATGAAAGATGTCCACAGATGGTTTGAGAAAGAAAAGGCAGGAAAAGGCTTTTTTCGACAGGATGGCAGAAATACACAACAGTATCAATCAGTGTCCATCCCTCTGTAAAGCAGATTCTCTAGTGGCTCATAAACAAAAAGAAATGTAGTGAACAAGGTGAAAAATATGAAACTTCCTCAGTGACCCCTGCACGAGGCTGGAAATGGGAGAGGAGCTCTGAATCCTGATTTATCGTTTATAAGGAAGTTTACAAGATTTTTTAGTCTCTTTTCCTCCCTGAGAGCTCATGCAGTGAGACAGTCGAGGCAGTAAAAGCAGATGGTGGTGCTGTAAGAGATCTGCCAGGTGTGGCTGAGTGTGAAGCTCCTTCTACCTAAGATGCGTCAGAGCAGAAAATCCGGGTGCTTTAGTATCAGAAGAGGCACATTGCATTTGCACTACAGCAGCACAGAGAGACCTGAGCATCCCACATGGTCTAGCGGCCAGGCGGCTTGGGTTTGAGTCCCGCTGTGTGAAGTAGTTTAAGGTAGTTGTGGCTCGGCAGTTAAAGCTCTTATGTGCAAGCGATTTAAGATCTGAGCACTTTCCAGGAACCACTACAGGTCCCTTAACGAAAAACAGCACCCTGAAACACACTAATTCTGACGCTAATTTGTTGGTTCGCGCTGCGCGTTTGTTATTCCTGTAAGAATGAAGCGTAACATTCAGTTTTTGGTCAAAAACAAAAGAGCAAGAGCTTCTTTTCTCACAATTTTCCAGCAACATTCAACATCACATTAATGAGAAATCAAAAGTGAGCGTAGTGGAGGCATCGGTGCAAACGCTGGGCTCAAAGTCCCAGAATGCAATGCAGCAGTACACTGCAGAGAATCGGCTCGGCTAGTTAGCGATCTACGCGATGGCGAGCGCGATGTTGTTGACGGTGATAGTACAAAATTTGACGCTTTGGCAGGCGATCTGTTTGAGCAGAGTGTACAGATGAGGAGGTGAGGGAGCTGAACGGACCAAATGACTAAAGCGCCACTGCATCGCTCTCTTTAGGTTGAATCCCACAGCACCACTACCAGCAGGTCGTCAAACAGCATTGTGGGTAATGTAGGAAACCATGAGCCAAAGCGAAAATAGGCCAACATGTCAATGAAAAAGTTTTAAGAGTTTCTTTCCTCTGCAGAAAATCTTTGTGCAAGGCTTTCCGAACACTCTCCTACCTGGAAATTCCCGGCGTAATCCTCCTCTTTTTCGCCATTCCGTCCTTCCTTTAAGGCAATGAGCGTGAAGCCTCTGAAGTAAGCAGGGTTGGTGGCGTACAGAGTCACTGTAAAGGCAAAAACGAGCAGAATAATGGCAAAATGATCATTAGTACATGATTTTATTTAGCACAGATTTCCAGTAGGATCTGGGAGCTGTGATGTGAGAGAGACTGAATTCGCCTGTAACGCAAAGGCACTCAGAGTCAAAGTAACATGAACTGAATGCCAGAGTCACATGCGGTTACAGGTTTACAGATTCACATATTTGTGTTTATGTATAAAAATGCAGCATGCACTTTATCCCGGTTCATACCGGACCATACCGAGTTCACATCAGCACTTCATTTACACGTTTCCTCACATCGCACGTTAGCTCATGTAAATGTAACCTTTCCTGTATAGATTTTTAAGCACTTTTGATATTTTTGTTGAATATATTTCTTAGATTTCTGCCACATTGCTAACTAAATCTGTACAACATCTCGTGCATTTTTAAACCCTGGGGTGTTGCTGAATTTATTACTTAACCTTTATTTTTTTTTTTTACTGAAGCATCAGAAAGAACCTAAGAATTTCGTTGTTCAAGGAAAGCATGTGCGCATGACAAGAAAGTTCTGTAAATCTTATGCAACAACGATCTGTCTTCCTCGTTCCTTATCAAGCATCCTATTGCCGTTGTGGCTCACAGTAACTTCACCATAAATGTTCATTAATAATAAATAAACAATTCTGGGCTAAACAATACATAATAAAGTTTTACTGCAGCATAGACAGTTGATAAATATTGCAGAAAACTGATATATGCAAATAAACCCCTGACAAACATCAAGCGTTTTTTAGCGCCGTGAGCATCTGATCATTCCTCTCCAGTAAGCGCTTTATCCTGTAGGGGTGGAGGTGTGGTGAATCTGGAGACTATCCCGGGAATACTGAGTGCGAGGTGGGAATACGCGCTGAATGGGACGACACACACGCACCCATGAGGTTTGGATCGTTTTCAGACTGCACATAATTAAATAAACCAAAGAGCAAAATAAATTGTAAATAAATAAATGAATGTTGCCTATGGGGGGGGCGGGGCACGACCCAAAACACACAGCGTGCTCAGTTCACTCCGTGCAGGCGGATCGATTCAGGATCGATCCGCTTTCTCACCACAATTAAATTGCACTGGAGTTTAGTTGGAAGCGGACCGAGACTGCCTAGCTCGGATTCTCTTGACATAAAAAGGAAGACAGACGAGAGTTCGATTCAGACAGATTGAACACTGTATGAGCGAAAGCGCTGTAGAATGTCCAGTCCGCCTGGTTGGAGGAAACAGGAGAACCCAGAGGAAACACATGCAGGAGAACCACACGGAGAACATGCACAGAAAATCCACACCCTGGACCCTGGAGCTGTGAGCAGGCACCGCTACCCTCTACACAATAGGCTTTTTGTTCATTTTTATTGCAACATTGGTTTTCGTGTTTATGATGTGCTGCGAGCTTCTGTTTCATTGCAGATGTTTCAGTATGAAACATTAATAATGCATTTTGGTCCATATTGTACAGCAAGCCTCTGTAATTCTGCTAATTAACAAACCTTAAATCTCCACTCATCTCATCTGGACTTGATCACCAACATCTTTCTCATGGCATCTGCTGCATTCCTGCAAACTGCATGCTGAAATCATCACAACTTTGCAGGATGCTATTTCATAACTTTATATCACTTGTCATGTCTGACTCCAAGCATGTTTTTTTTTGACACCGAACATGCATTGCTGCATCTTAAAGAGATGTGCACTGTGGAACAGATTGGGGAGCTTTATGATGACGGTACCTCTGTACGTGCTCCCGGGCTGATAGCTCTCCGGTTCTCCTTCGACGCGGAGCCGAAACTCGGTGTAAAGCTCCTTCCTCGCGCCGTGCGCTCGTATGATCCAGCTGCAATATCCGTCCGATTTGGGCGCCCTGTCCCCGGGCTCCTCGGTGAACGCGAGCGCGCCGCACAGGGAACCGACCGAGAGGCACAGGAGGAGCAGGAAAGCACGCGCTGCCGCTCCTGCCATCGCGCGAACAATCACAAGAGCACGAGAGAGAGAGAGAGAGAGAGAGAGAGAGAGAGAGAGAGAGAGAGAAAGAAAGAGAGAGAAGTGACGCGAAAATGAAGTTGGTTAGAAACGCGGACGGTTATTGTTGTTATTGTTATTAATTTGTCTTTCTGTGCACGCGAGAGACTGGTCCGATCTCCGCCTCCGTTAAGGACGGGCTGCTGCTCCCATGCCGGACCGGACGGCACCGGAATATAAATAGGCGCGCGCCGATTCGCTCGAGCGTCTGCCCCCTGCGGCGACGACGGCGGCGGCGACGACGACAGCGACGGGGACTCCCGAGCTGAGACTCGACGTGTGCGCGACTCGCAACGACGGACGCGCAGCAGCGGAAGCGCGCGTGCTGCCGGGTCATGGAGACGCAGAGTGCGCGCGAGGGGGGTCGAGCCGACGCGCTTTTAACCGAAGTTCACGCGCAATTCCCAGCGGCGGCGCTGACATTATAAACAGCCTCAGCTCAGGGGAAAGAAAAAAAAAAAAAAAAGAAAGAAAGAAAAAAAAAAACGACAAAGAAATCTCACAAAGGATCAGAAAGGGGATGCTCGAGTTCATGATACGAGCTTTCTGCCCGACCTCCTCCGTGGCACGCGCACACACACACACACACACACACACACACACACACTCACACACACACCACCAGTGCCAAAATGGACAGGTGCAGTTTGATGCGTTCAACCTCTTTATTTTACTGACAATAAAGACAACTACCAAATGTATATCCCAGCGCGGTTGAATTCTGCATTGTGATTGGTCAGAAGGTGCTGATTAATCCTCCGTAACTGCAGCTCTGACAGAAGTGCAGCTGCGAATCACAGGTTTATAGTAATCTAGTAACAGTGCATATTGATATGGTAAAGGAAAAATGTGTTTATGTAACATTTATGGAAGGAGTCTCCAGTGTCAGAGGTAAAGCTGTAACTTTAAGTTTCCTGACACTTCAGGACAGAGGTAACTAACATGGATAAAATGTACAACATATCATTCTAATAAATAAAATATCACAATCATTGATCATTGACCGCAAATCGCGGTGGTGTAAGAGGAATAAAACACTCGAGGACGTGCTGTTATAGGAAAATAATCACCTTCTGTGTGGTAACAGTAACTGTGCTTCATCACACCACTCCGCTGTTGACTGTTTACCCATAACATCACATCCCTAAGTGTTTTAATCCTCTTATACCACATTACTTATTTGTTTTTATTTCCTGAACAATGATACGTCATGACGTTTATCCATTTATAGTTATTGTCAATGTCGTGCGACTCGTATGATACGAGATAGTTCCTGTTCTCACTTACGTTACAGCAGCTATAAACAGACGTTCCCTCACCAGCCTCTCTTTTTTCTTCCTTGAAGTTAAGACAAAAAAGCAAGAAAGGATCACAGACCCTAGCTTAGTGTGACTTTACCCTGAACTGATTCTGCTCTGAATAACTCCTTACAATGGCTAGCAGTGTTATTTGTCAGCACCTTGATATCAAATTCCTTTTTTAAAGGAATGATTTAAGGCATGCTACGTACTGTACACTCAGGAGGCTCTAGGTCATAATCCTGCAGATTCTCAGGGTAAATAAATCAACACAATGTCTCCAGTATTACCAGGATATAAACACTCAGGTCAGGAAGTCACACAGCCTGAATATTTCTCAGTAATAAAATATGCTGTTGAACCCGAAAGAAAGAGAACTACTCTGATCTGTACATCAGCGAGCTGTTTGCCAGGGTCAGCTATCAACTCCGCAACGTTCTTCTTGTGTTGTGTACCTTTTGCTGTAACCTCACAGGACACTGAGATGTGCAAGTGATTACGTCATCATTGTAGCCCACTAAATAAACCTCTGTGTGTTATATAGTGGACTACATAAGGATGTCATTCGGTTCCGTCTTTGCCAATGTGACAGCTGCTCAAAGTCGATACCTCCCTGTACGACTTCCACGTCAATTCTTGAAGTTATCTCTATCCTGTCAGACCGATGAGAGGCAATGCCGACCATCAGGCATCAACGATGCTAATAATCATTGATTAGAACACTGAGAAGATGAACCTTGGATCAAAGTCAACTAGTTTCAGGTAACTGCTTTTAGCATTTTATTTTGTTTATGCTGTACCTTTTTTTTTTTTTTGAGAAAAACTAAAAAGAATTCTCTGCAACAACAAAAAAAAAGGTTGATGCAATTCTCTTTGATTCGAGGCTTACTTTTCTTTCAGTGAAATAAATATGCTACCTGGTAGTGATGAATCCAAATAGGAGAACTTTATCCTGATTGTAAAAAAATAAGCTCCAAACAGCAAACTGCTTGTGACTGAAAAATGATCAAAGGAAAAAAAAAACAACCTTAAATTCATTATTTTCTTACCATTTTTATAGTAACAACTTATAAATTTACTTGTATGGCGGATGCTGCACATAAACAGATAAAAATAGATAAAAAACAGATGCAAACGCATGAATTGTGCTGTATGAGAAGGAGGTGTTTATTTAGTGCTTACGGAAGGAGTCTCCAGTGTCAGCGCTTTGTAACACTCAGAGGTGAAGCTTTAGAACTTCAGGTTTTCTGACATCTTCAGGACAGAGGAGTTTATGCTTTGATGCCATGTAACATGACAAGTTGTGTCTTTTTTTGTCTTATTATCTTCAAGAAAGAGAAAAAAGAGAAGCTGGTATATGAGAATGAGTAGCTGCCATAATGTAAGTGATGACAGTAACTTGTTTCATGGACGTTCTACAATATTAGACGAACTATAAATGGATAAAAAAAAAAAAGTATGATGTGTCATTGCTTCATAAATAAAAAAAAAAATTGCAATCATTTGCAAATTGCTGTGGTATAAGGGGGATTAAAAAAACACTTCAGGATATTCCTACTGTTACTGTTATAAGAAAATAATCAAATTTGTCATTGGATATTTTCCTGTAACTTAAACAGGGTGTTTTATTCCTTACTTAAGCATTCATGAAAAACTGTAAACCCCAAAATGAAGGCGAAAAGCTCTTTCTGTTTACGGCACATGCTTAAATCGTACATTGAGCATTATCTTCAAAAAAATCTATTATCCCTCTCCTTTAATTAAAAGTCTGCCTTTAATTGTGAGGCATTAAAAAGAGCTTTGATGTACTTAAGAAGTGTTTTATGGTTGCATTAGGACCATTAGGGTCATGTTTGAATTTTCTGTGGAACTTGCAACTGTCGAAGCTAAGCTAAAAGTAGCTGAGACGATCTTACCACAATACCCGAGTCCACCTTTTGCCCTCTTCTCTACCCACACATTGACGCAGGGGTCCACTATGTCGTTTGTGTAATGGACAGGGATAAAAGGGCAAGAAGAAAAATCTAATTAATGAATTTATTCAACTCATTTGACACAGTGACTTGCAGAAGTACTTACAGTATGGTACAAATGTCTTAGGCAACCTTTTTATTTTAGTACAAACTTTTTATAGATGTTTATTTTCTGACTTCTACATTATTGATTCAGTACAAAAGCATTTTAGGTTCCGAACATTAGTTTTCCAGCACAGAATGAAACGTTACAGAAAAATGTTTGTATGTCAGTAAAGAAAGCAGCAGATTCCAT
>CM074921.1:26901146-26929264 GCA_037576815.1 Pangasius larnaudii
CCTAGTTTGTGACCTAGTGAGCCAATATCAGAATGTATTTTTGATAGACTTCAAAGCACTATTGTAAGTCGCTCTGGGTAAGGACGTCTGCCAAATGCTGTAAATGTAAATGTGTTGGGCTCTGATCAGAAGGTTGTGAAGTCAAATCCCAGCATGGCCACTGTTGGGTACTTGAGCATAACTCTTAATCCTCAACTGCTTGCTTGTATCCTGGTTCAGGTGTAAGTTGCTTTGGATAAATGCATCAGCCAGCTGAGGTAAATGTAAAAACTGACTTGAGTAGGTAGATCTGGTACACAAAAACACCCAACAGCCTAAAAGCAGTAGAACTTGTCAAGGACTTTCTCACTGAACATCTCCAGAGAGGTCGATTCAGATGACGGCTTTCTTAGCACAGGTGTACCACAAGGCTGTGTACGTCCACTTTTTCTATTTTCCTTCATTCATTCATTTTTCCTCCTGTGTTTCCTGGTGAGGATCATGGTGGTAAGGTGGAGAAGGTCAGTCCGGACTTCTCTATGCCTGGTCAGAGATTTCCACTCCTCCTGGGGGATCCAGACATTCCCAAGACAGCTGTGAGATATTGAGGCTCTGAGGCTTTCGCAGTGCCGAGCTCCTTGCCCTAACACTTATTTTTTTCTGTTTATAAAAAATAGAAATAAAAAAAATCGAAAAATAATTCCCATCTTCTCCCTAATCTGGTCTTGGTCAATTCTCACCCACCAGCCATCTCTACCCCATAACACACGACAGCTACCAATCCAGGAGGATGAAGGCTAACACATGCTTCCTCCACGTAAAGTGAAAGCCAGCCAAACACATCTGCTCATGCTGCATCACAGGGCAGCGTAATCCACACAGAGGAAATCTCTATCTGCCCTCTTCCTCATACATCAGCTCACAGATACCCAAGATTGTCGAGCGTCAATATGATTGACAGGGGAGAGAGCCAGCCAGTTTTGCTCCAGTGGCTCCCGGCCATGGATGGCTGTGGCATCATCGAGATTTGAACTTGATAAAAGGCACTTTCTGTTGCACCACTTGGGAACTTTCTCAGTGCTTTTCCTTCTTTTGCCATTTGAAGTTTTTGAAAAGAGTAAATTATACTTGGCTGATTCTTCAAACTCTTTGATTCGTCAAACTCAGTCATGATCTAAACTTAAATGGTTCAGTCTCACCTCAGCAAATATTTAGGAATTCACATGAACCAATATTAATTAGCTTATACACAGAGTCATAAAGTCAGTAATTGACTAGATAGTAACATTTTATCGTACTTCTTTATAAATTGTAAAAGTATTGCAAAATTTTGCTGTACAAATTTGTATACAAAAGGTTACAAATGTTTGGATTTTTATTCATTTGTTTGTTTGAGTTTTTTTTTGCAAATTTGTATTGAATAAGAACTTGAGGTGATATTTCTCAGCGTGTCAATTTCAGAGCACTGAAAGAAGAAGACCTGAAAGTTTTCTGAGACTCCAAGTCTCCAAGATAAATTCCAATACCAAGCATCATTAATTTGAAATAACTATTCGGAAGGCTGGGCAGAGGAAATACGGCGAGAATGAGCTTCCCACTTTACCCCATCAGAGCTGCTGCTTTGGCGAGATTCATCACTGATAAGATTGATTCCTTAATACACTCCAAATTCCCTCACTCCCGAGATACAGACAGAATGAGTAAAACGGGAAGGAAAGAAAGTGATAGATAAGAACTTTTGAAGCTGGTGAGTGGAAAATGATTTTTCACGCAGTGTGGAGAGTTGGACAGAAATCCTGGTGCCAGCTTCATTTCTGAAATATGATATATACAGCTGAGTGCAAATGTTTGTGCCCCCTTTGGTTTAATAAACAAACAAACAAATAAATGAATACATAGGTTTATGTGTAATAGCCCCATTGATTTATGATAGATAGATAGATAGATAGATAGATAGATAGATAGATAGATAGATAGATAGATAAAATTGGTTTATATTAAAAACACTGGTTTCTGAAAAAAGATGAGCAATTCTATTTTACGTTATAATTTACCTCTGAAGTTTGCTGTCAGCAGCCAGAAGAGGGAAAAAATTGAGCATGGAAAATATTAAAAGTTTTTAGGAGACCATTAGCAGTGAAAAATAAACAACAAACAATCAGCAAGAAACTTGAAAGTCCTTACAGCTAAGTTAAATAAAATACCACATTTATTCCACATTCAGAAATACTGTATGCCAATATCTTGCGTGCACAAAATACACTTTTTGACTATTTTTGTTATTTGTGATAATGAAGAAGCATCTCACGTCGTTTTAAAGTAAGGGTGTACAAACTTTTGCATTTAAATCTAACAGTGGTGGATAATAGATACACTATATAGCCAAAAGTATGTGTACCCCTGACCATCACACCCATATGCTTTTCTTCCCCAAACTGTTGCCACAAAATTGGAAGCACACAGTTGTATAGATTGTTTCTGTGTGCTGTAGCGTTACAGTTTCCCTTCACTGGAACTAAGAGACCCAAACCTGCTCCAGCATGACAGTGCCCCTGTGCACAAAGCGAGCTCCAGGAAGACAGAAACTTACCAAGACCAGATGAGACCTTCAACGTAGCATTAGTTTAAATACCTTATGCAAACAAGGGCAGGCATTTTTGCTTGGTGAAGATTCACTCCACTTTACATCTCTGTTTAAAGTAGGAACCATACAAATGTAGAAAAGTATAAGAAAATTAGCTGATAAACAGAATGCTCTCATCCAGTGTTTCCTCTTTGAAAAGCCATGGATAGTAAACCTGTGGGAATACTCTGCTGCCTTTCTTAGAGCACAATATCTGAGAAAACATGAGGTTATAAGAGTGCTCGAGCTGTGGAGAAAGAAAAGAGGCTTCTTGAACCTCAGAAGAGTAGGCCTGGATAGTCAGTTGCCAGGAAACTTGTAAGGCTCCATTTGAACTTGGCTCGACTTTCCAAGTAAACGACTTAACAATTTCCCACTCATTTAACACCAGCACTCCACACGGATGCCAATCGAAAGCTCGATTCAGTGTGAAATATGCATGAATAATAATAATGACTGCAACCTTTCGAAGCCATCCGTTGCCAAAACCAGAAATCATACGCTTCTACCAATTTCTCTATATGAAGCTTTTACACCAACTAAATACCTCAGCGCTAACTGTAATGTATAAATAGGGTAAATTTACAGAGATGTAAAGAGCACACCTTTTGAGATTATGAGATTTTCAAAGGGCTTTGACAGTTTTTGACAGTAAACTCCGACTCCAGCTTTTTTTCTCACACTCAGCCATATGCAAAGCTCCAGAATTAATTAGGCTACAGAACATTCAGTCCTCTTTTCATGGTTCAAAAGCGTGACATTAGCATCACAAAGATTCGCCCATCTCAGTGCTTTTGTACTACCTTCAAACACCAAGTATGTAAAATAAATCTGATTCACGTCAGGTTTAAGTGCTGTATGCATTTTGGCTTCCTCCTTTTTTTTAGAAATATGGGATGGGGGGATTAAAAAGAAATGGCAAAATGTGGATGCATGAGGCCTAAATTTTCACAGCAGTCTGTGTCTTCAGCTAAACAATGAGTTACATTGTATGGTGTACTACGTGTACAGTAGACAGTCCACATAAACAGATTAAAATGTATGTTAAATTTACATGATTTTCTGAAAAAAACGTCATTTAATCTATACTACAATACTTGTACATTTCAGGTATAATCAGAGATTAGTACATTTTCTTTGCCCTTGTTCACACACTCTTATTTTTCACGGTTTTGTCATCTCTACGGCAATGACTCAGATAACCCAAAAAAGCGTCCACCCCTCTTCCTCTTCTTCTGCTGTGTCTCATGAATAATTTGATTTTTCTCCCACTAGGACAAAGAACAAAGTGTCCCTTGCAACAGCAAAGCACGCTGGGTAGAGGACACATTTGGTTCTCTTCGCGTTATTACTGTCACAAACTGTAAAGCATTGAACGCAAGCAAGACAGTTTTTGTGTTCATGCAGATGGTGGAAAAAGCTTGTTAGACTTGCAAATGCACTTATAAACTCATTACATCTCATAAATCCATTGAGGAAGAACCTCTGAAGTGTTTTGTTTGCTTGAAGTAGTTCGGTTGACCTCCAGTTTTTAGGCAGTGCCATTTGTGCCGCGCTCTTGTTATATTTACAGCAGAAGGCCACGTCGAGTTACATTATTGTCAGCCAAGAACAAACTGGAGAGCTGAAAACTGGAAAAATGCCGCCTGGTTGTTTTCCAGTTTCCAACAAATGACAAATATATCAAGCCAATATGCACACATGCAGACTGTTTTTTGTTTTTGTTTTTGTTTTTTTTTGGAAATCCAGAGGCATGCATCTATGCAGTAATGAAATTATTCAATGTTGGCTTTCACATACATTATTATTATTATTATTATTATTATTATTATTATTATTATTATTATTATTATTATTATTAAAGCAGTAAATGTGGTTTTGGTTCATCAGAGGATCTCAGATACAGCATTTTCCGAAACAGCAGCAGGATTCAGTGTCATGTGTGTCATATGGCAGTTTTATTGTTCTAACAGCTGCACGAAATAAACAGATTTCTGTGTTACAAATGATAGTAAAACAAAGCGGGTCTTTTTATTCTTAGAACATTTTTGCAATCTGTTTTCTCAGTTTCATAACTCAGGATCGGTTCATTGCTCAGAAATGAGATGCACATTATTTAAAAAAAAAACAAACATATAGATTAAGCCTATGTTCAAACATCCCCATTTAGAAGAAAGAATAAAGGAAGTGAAATGCTAAAAAAAAATAGGCTTTTCACAGCCTATAGGCTTCATAGGGTTTTTCTAGGCTTTTATTTTTTTCTACGGCTTTTCAGAACTCACAGTTTCTTGGCTGGTGTCTGCATTTTTTTTTCCACTTATAACTCAGTGGAGGAGTTGAGAAAGTGACAGCTGAAATGATCCGTATATAACCAGCACAGTCCTGCCGTTTTTTGGTAGAAAAAAAAAAAAATGTAAATGGTAGAGAAGGACTCATAACACCACTGTGACACATCACCGTTGGTCAGCAAGCTGCCCCGGGATCTCTGTTTTACGCCCTAAAAAAATTACCCCTCGGTGTAAACAATCATTTTCCCAGTGTTCCAGGAACAGGCTCCGCTGCCACCCTGACCGGGACGGAGCTCTTACTAAAGATGAATGAATCAATGTTGAACCCTTTTCACTGGTGCCTGGATGCTATTAATATTTTATTTCAAATGCAGAATTAAAAAGCTCTTTGTTTATCCTCAAGGGGGCGATTTGTTTAATGGTAGCCAATGATGCATAAAACAAGTCACAGTAATTGCACCATGAAAAAAAGAAAATAGCAATGAATAAAAGAAAGAACGATGAATGCAGCTGCACATCACACGTTTATATATTAATGCGCTTGTTCTAATACGTTAGCATCTCTATAGTAACAGTTGGATCACAGGGACTTGTGTTTGTTAAAAAATTGAAAGAAAAAAAAAAAACGCCTGTAATCATTGATATGGTGTATATTATTGCATAAGTGGTAAAGTTATTTAAACTGTCGAGAGTATTTACAAGTTTAACTAACTTGTTTTACAGTCTTTTTTATGAAAAATAAAAATCACTACCCTATAAAATTTGTTTGTACTTCAAACTGCACTGGAAGTGAAGCTAATCTTCCAGCTACGATCACACATTAATAGTTGATGAGAAAGCCACAAAAATAATGATCACAAAGCAGTTTTTTTAAGTTGCTAAAATAAAGATTGCTATCTTGTCTACACCTCATGAAACACTCTTTATTGCTATTTTTTATTTATTTATTTATTTTTTTGGCACACGAAAGAACAGGTCACTCTGGTAGCAAAAGTCTCCGAGCTGGTGGCGTTGGTACCAGTCTAGTTGCTCCAGATGATGTCATCCAGATGACTTTTGGATTGGTGTTGAGGCTCTTGGGTATATATATAGTCTACAGCATGTGACTCATACGTTTCCTCTTCCCAAGATCTTCAGGACATTACAGTGATTCAGCTTCCTGGTGAACATATGACTTGTGGAATATTTCAAGTGTCTCCTAAGGGGTGAATGTTTTCAGGTAACAGCACTTAATGAAACTAAAACGTGCCTATAATAGACGACTTGTGAAAGAGGATGTTTCAAGCATGAGGTGTTAAACAGCTTTGCATGTTAATAATGAAAAGATTGTTTCTGAAGTAGTTTAATGATTATATTTGAGGGTACGGTGAAGTTATAGTGGTCTGGGAGAGGGAAAAATGCTGGACACAAATAGCATTCCGCTGATGAAATCACTCTAGCAATCACACTAGGATGTCCCAGAGACCTTCATACCTGACGATCATTACTGAGGACATCAGAAGAGGATGTATTCCCCTGCTGAGTCTAGGTTTTCTCAAGGTTTTCACCTCATCCAAAGAAAGTGTTTGCGATCTAGTCTTCTGTAGATTTATGTAGCAGCAAGGAAACATAAGGAAACACTAGAGTTTTGAGGCATATAGGAAGATTTGGATAAAATCCAGCCACCTGTTGCTACAATAATGAGCCCAAGGCGCAGAATGGTGCCAGTCTTTTTTTTTTTTTTTTCTTTTTCGCACAGCCTTGGCTACTCAATGAGATCTGTGCTCAGGAGGAAATACCACCCGGGGTATTAACACATGAGCACAGAGTGATACGGCTCACTGAGTACAGAGAAAACACAGAGCAGGAATGCAGAACTGCTAGAATGGCCAAGTGTCATGTCAGCTTGGATGGTGAAATGTAGACACGAGTTCAATAAAGCAATAAGACACTCAAGGCCGTGCTACACACACCCACACACACACACACACACACACACACACACACACACACACACACACACACACACCCTCGAGTGCCTATCTACTTGATAAAAACATTATGATAAAATCCAGTGGGTAATAAATAATTAATACCACAGTGTGGTTGAATTCTCCAATCTGATTGGTTAGAAGGTGTGCATTATTTTTGTATAACCCTTTTGTGTAACCCTGATCGTAGTTCCAGATGTAACATGAATAACAGGTTTATATTAATGCTCTCATTCGAATACATGATCGTTTCTATAGTAACAGCTCATATACGGGGACTTGTCCTTTCCGTTGTGCCACATCACACCACTGTGGCATGGGTTGCGTGTTCCTCCTTACTTGATTAAATAAAGTATTTTTTGCGGCACACAATAAAGTCTGTTAACAGACAAACGGACAAAGATTAGGGCATAAGGTTAAGGTTATCAAGGATTTTACAGTGGCTTAGAATGTGGCTCAGCCAATCAGACTTTAGAGCTGAGACAATCTGTTTTATGGGACTCATCTAATCATGTGCACTTTAATCATCAACATATTTAACACAGTGAAGAATATCACTACTTAAAAAGCAGCTTCTTTTTAATTGTCATCTTTTACACTTCAGTAAATCAACACTAACTAAACTTAACATGATCAATTTTTTAGTTCTAATATGTTAAAGTTGCCCAAAAGCGAAAAAAGGAGAAAAATCACATGTAAAGATTTCATTCCAATTCCACTGAAAGACGTTGTGTCTACTTCTACATTCATAAACTGATCTACTGATGGGAAAATGACATTACTGACACATTGTAAAGATGGAAAATGGGTTCTTACTTTGATTCACATCACTAAAAGTCACATCATCGCCTGAAGTAAAAGTCGCTCATGCCGTTGAAACACGAGCCTCATCATCAGAGGAGAAATAATCACTGACTCATTCACTTGATCTTTTGCTATAAATGTCTTTCTATCTCAATTCTCACTAAGGCAATATGAGAAAGCTTGGAAAACCATTTCGCATGTTATCATTAAAATATATTTTTTATGTTTTCATAAACCTGAGATGTCAAAGTAGTAGAGTGTTAAAAAAAAAAAAAAAAACATCATTTTTGGCTCTTTTGCAGAATTCAGTTGCAGCAACATCCAGAGGGTTTTGTACACTGTATATGTTGTATATGTTGTCCTTCAACTTATATACATGCATTTGCTTTCTAGATGTTTGCAGGAAGTAATATCTACTGGAGAAAGAGCCACTGAACAACTCCTCATAAATACTGTATGACTAACAGCCTTTCTGTTCTTGAAGGTCAAGTGGTAGTTAGCTCATTTCAAAACATGTTTAGGAGCGAATACCTTCTCATCAAAGCTTCATTTTAAGACTAATGGCTCGATTTAACTGCACAGAGATCTGAGTGTACGCTGCTCCAATGGAGGGAGAAAGCAATCAGTTGTTGAACCGAATGCATATGGGAGCAGACAGAGTGAGGCGTCGGCCTCGGAGACTCGGTGTTGCAGTAATAATGTCACATTCATCTCCTTTACTGATAAAATTCATTAGGAAGAAGCTCAGTCCCAAACGTTATCTGGTGCAGGAAGATCGATATTATCCTCACAAACTGAGATTCTGACCTCTGACAGTGTTTCAGTGTTGGTTATCAGATGAAGTATTTTTCTACTATATGTGAAATAAAAAAAATTGCAACAGTTAAACAATATGTCAGTGATGTCATGGATTCATTTTTAAAACTCAACATATATTTAGCTTAAATAATATCCTAGCTTTTCAGTCACATGATTTTTCTGCTGCATTCACTAATATATATATATATATATGAAAATAAAAGACCGGCAGAGACAAAGTCAATTGTTCAGATGAAGATGAGATGAAGCTGCATTTTGAATGTCTAATGTCATTTGATATTTTTTAACACGAATTCTCTCTACATGCTCTTCTTTCTGTAGCCGCAGCTCATTCTCAGAGACTTGTATGGTGGACGCTCCACATAAACAGATTAGAAACCGTGTGTCATCGTTGATATGGTGAAGTTTTCTGGAAGCAGGTGTTTATTTTACATTTATGGAAGGAGTCTCCAGTGTCGGCGCTTTGGAACAGTCAGGGGTAAAGCTGTAACTGTACGTTCTCTGACGTCTTCAGGAGAGAGGAGTTTACGGTTTGTGGTTTCTTGATAGCTGAGAGAGGCTGGTGAGGGAATGACTGTTTATAGCTGCTATAAAGTAAGTGACAACAGGAACTAACTTGTTCCACGATATTAAGTGCACCTATAAATGGATGGAATGTATGGCATGTCATTGTTTAATAAATGAAAAAAAGAAAATCGTTAGGGTTGGCAGATTTTCTGTTCGGGCGGTAACAGTATCTGTGCTTCATCCCACCACCCTGTCGTTGATTCCATGAACACGGAGTCTCACTGTTCACCATTGTATGTGAATCGTAACATGCAACTGTAATTCAGATCCTTTTATTTCAAGAGGTAAAAGAAAGTCTAAAGGTCTTGTGATCACCCCATCAGTAAACCTCACTTTCGAGCCGTCTACCGAGTGTCACTGATGACGGAAATCTCCCTCATGGTACTCGACAGCAGACTGTCTTCTCTTAACCTGCCTTTCATCACAACTCAGGAGACTGCTTGCATCCGTCTGATCTCCCTCTTGACTTCTTGACTTCCGTGGAGACAAAACTCTCACTGCATTGGTACTATAACCTGCATTCTGGGGAGAAGTGGGATCACTGACACCGACCAGGAACATCTCACACAGCAGCTGTCCATCTTTGGAGTTTTATTCTGCTCTATGATGGCTTGGGTCCAGGAGTTTGGACCCCGTAGAATGGAGCAAGAATATCACATTGATAAATATACATCATGGGACACTACACTGCTTTCTTGTTTAATGGTCAAGATGGTTTCAGAATTGTGAATTTATAAGACAAACTATAGGTTAACCTAATGGGGTTAAGGATATTCTGGTAGGATTTCTCGTGACTTAATTAGTACGGAGTTAAAGAAAATCAACCTTTTTTTGCTAAATAAATTTTCATTATGATTTTTATTGATTTCTAGATTCCTATGTGAGATCAGCAGCACACCGTGCAAAATCTGTCCATAAATAAATAAATAAATAGTCATTTAATCAATGAATAAGACAACATTCAAAATGTATAACTTGAATACATATTTACTGATGTTTTATACACCAAGTTCCCCGTTTATTAGATACACAATAGGTGTACCTAATAAACTGTCCAGTCTGTGTTTACATTACGGTGACTAATATAACATTTTATTTCACATGAAGTTAAAAAAAAAAAAAAAAAAAGGTGGCCAGGTTTGCTGACTGATCATATAGCTTTAACAACAGTGACACAAAGCACTAAACAACTGGCTGACACTGGAGACTCCTTCCATATATAAATAATAAAAAAAAAAAATACACCACATCAACGTTATATGTTTTCTTTGTTAAACATACAAAGTGTTTGCTATTAGCCTTAGATTATGGGAGTATGTGAGCTGTTGCTATAGAAACCACAACATATCAGAACAAGTGCATTATATAAAACTGTGATTTGCAGCTGCACTACCGTCAGAGCTGCTGTTATAGAAAATTAATCAACGCCTTCTGACCAATCACAATCCAGAGTTCAGCAGTGCTGTGTTATGATGTAATGTAACGAGCACATTGTTTTCAGTCATGTGTTGTAATATGTAGGGAAATACTATACTTAAAAGCAGTTCAAAATAAAAGAATTAACCCGTTTAATCGGAGTGAATAAACGATTTATTTCAGTAAATACACTGTTTATAGCCAGGTGCTGATTCTGACTAAGGAGCAGTAATCATGGCATGAAAAGTGTCTCTCTGACCTTTTAGTGTAAAACGAGCTTGTGTTGCAGTTTTTCAGTATTCAGTCCACCTCGTGAGGAGGGCAGAGACACAACTGAGCTGATATGCTCAGTTTCTGCTTGCGCTAACCCTGAGTAGACTAAACTGAAAGTTGTGTTTTGTGGTGAACTTTTGTGAAGGTACACTGCATTGCGTAAATATCTACACCCTGTGAATTTTTCCACATCGTGTAGTTTTACAACCTGGGACTGAAATGGGTTTCAGTGGAATTGTGTGTCATGAATCTACACAATACCACACAAATAGTCCATAATATTTGAGGGCGTGGGAATGGTGTCAATATAGATGAATACAGTGAAGCATGGTGGTGGTAGCGGCATCGTGTTCAGCATTACCCTTGGCCTCTTGATTGTTTCTCTGACCAATCCCCTCTTTTACCCAGTCACTGACTATTGGTGGACGTCCTCCTCTAGACCGAGTAGAGTTTTTTTTTTTGTTTTGTTTTGTTTTGTTTTGTTTTTTTTAAATAATGGATTTAATTCAATTCACCTCAATTTTATTTACACTGCTTTTAACAGAGGACATGGTCATGACTCAGCTGTGCAGATACCCGGATATAGATTTAGATTTGTCCCTCATGAGAAAGAAAGAAGATCCTCAACATCCGCTGATTGCAATTATGAATCACTTCTCTTCTATAACTCTGTACTACAGAGTCAAGTGTGTTGAAAGGATCTTCACTACAAGCATCAGGGTCATGTTTGGTTTCGTTACAGTTTTAGCTTTAAGTCTATAATATCCATGTGAAATTATCCCCTGTAGAATAAAAGAGACTTGAGTGCACTGTTTTTAACAAGTGCAATCATTAGGCTGTCCACCTGAGACCATCCACAGCCATCTTTAGAGTATCCATGTAGAACCAAGTGGATTTAATGACACAATGCACAATGTTCCAAGTCTGGGATATAAAACCCTGATTGATACTTCTCCAGCACTTTGTCCAGGATTGGTTTGATTGGTCCTTGGGTCTTCATAATGCTATTCATTTTAGGTATGTCCTCTAATAAGCTCTGGGTTCTTCCAGGAACAGACGTATTACAATTTGAGATCATGTGGCACTTTAATTGCTCAGGGGATGACTCCATTCAGCTAATTATCTCACCAGGACTAATTTAGGGGAGTGAATACCTATGCAATCACAATTTTTATTTCGCTTTTTTTTCCCTTTCTGAATACTTCTGCAAATTATATTGACTTGCCCCATTTCAGGATTATTGTCTTTTGTGTAGATTCATGAAATAAAATCCCGATTAATAAGACAAAAAAATGCAGCTTATCATGTTACTGAGAACCTCACAATGTAAAGTCCTTTCCAAACTCCTCAATTTTATATTATAGGATTGCTTTCAGTGCTTGTTGATAAAATGATGGATTCAGGACTAAAGAAGTCAATATTTCATAGATTTTCCTCATAGCAAATGTGTTTCGACAACAGACTTTGTAATAGGTCTAAAATCATTGCGGTGATGATGGATATGTGCGAGGCCGATATGTGACGTTTAATATACAGGTTGAAAAAAGAAGAAGGTAGAGACTTAAGTCCAAAAGTTACATCAATATTTATGTGGGGAAAGATTTCAGAATCAGCGTATGCAGGTGCTTAAACTGATTTTCTGGGTGCGTCGTTCAGATTATTAAAATCACCCGAGTCACTCTGAGTTCGCCTGATATTTCTTCAGTATAAGTGTTTGAGACAGGCTTTTTCAGCAGCATCTACACCACTGGCTTTAAACACAGGAAGAAAAAAAAAATCCAGTGAAAAATCAAGGACAGAAAATGCAGCTTGAAGAAGAAAATCACGTTTTTTTTTTTTTCTGTGGGATGTAATACCACGTAACAGTTTAAAATGACAAAAATACTAATATGATGATATACAGTATAAATGAGAAGATGGCGAGCATAAATAAATCTAACAGGAGTCTAGAAAATACACAGTATAGTGCTGCTTGAATAGTTCTAGTTGTATTTATCGCATAAACCACTGGATTCATTTAACAATATGGCTTCCACACTTCTTATTCAGCATTGCACAGAATAGCACTTGATCCAGTGCACTTTAATTATGTGCTGTTTATAATTTTATCCATAAAAACAAATCGGTCCTTGAGATTAGCTTTGTCTCTGATTAGGTTGTATCTCTTTCTGTATCAAAAGAAAGGGAAAAACCTTTCATGGACTTTAAAGGGATGATACTATTAATTAATTCATAGTGTCATATTTATGTATTGGACTTGAATCTGCTCCTCGAGCTGAAATCTGTGCTTAAACTGTGCTTAAGTTCAAGGTCATAACTGCACATAACTAGGACACACCTCTGTTTTACTCAAACCAAATGCATAACCAATGCAGAAGTTTCTTCTGAGGTGCACAATTTCAGTATTAAATCCACACCACACACGTCAACACGTCAAATCCTCACTACACAACTCAACTCTGAATACAGCTCTATATGATCAGTTACTGTACTTGAGCAGTAATGGGAAAAAAATACTTCATTTCAAATTCACGTACAGGCCACGAAAACAAAGACAAAGCAGCTATGGAACATGCAGCCAGACCCCTCAACCCATCAGAGCACTGATGATTTGGTGTATTTGTGTATTACAGAATGTCTTTATCAGAGTAGCAATTATCTTAAAAATAAGCAGCAAAAGCAATCAAGCACTATTGTGTGAACACAAACCCTTTTTTCCCAGGAAGTGAGAGTGAAATAAATGAATGTAATCTATGATCAGTGTAAGCCAATATGCTGCATGAGGTTACGTGCAGAATAAAGCTCTTTTTTTTTTTTTTTTTTTGCATATGAGGTCTTTGTGAAATTGGAAAATGGAGATGAGTGAGAGGACAGAAAACCCACTGCATTCCAGCAGAGACGTTTCAGTCACCGTGACTGCGAAGTGGCTTCATCAACCTGCTGGGAGAGAAAGAGATATATGTTGTTTAAAGAGAAATGGGCAGGATAAGAACATGTGTGTGTGTGAGTGTGTGTGTGTGTGTGAGAAGGTGTAACAATCAGCGGTTTCGCAGCAGGTGGGAGCCAAGGCAGTGAATCCTGCTGACTGTTTCACTTCCAAACAGCTGGTCCAGGCAAAACTCCCAGCGCCCATTTAACAGCGCTGCGATAAATCCAACCTCACCCTGAAAAAAAAATATCAAGGGGCAAAAAAGGAAAGAAACAGATGGATAAATTTGACCATTAATATCTCTGACACATTTCCAGGAAATAAAATTCAAAACTGTGCAATAGCTTAACTGCTAGCCCTCTCTACACGCTTTCTCGTTGCTTCCTTCAAGCCAGTAAACTAAAAAAATCCATTAAGGGGACGACGCAGCAGAGGCTTTCACTGAGAGCCAGTGGGAGCTGAGCGAGGCAGGAACATCGCCTCTTTATTTCCCTCGCTTTCGGACACAACTGAGCTGAACTACAGACGTTTTTACTCTTAATCCCACAGGCTTAACACTGCCGTTTCATTGGTTAGACAGAAAATCACACACACACACACACACACACACACCAGCTATCTAATGGCTCAGTGACTAAAGCATATGTACTTCTGCACTTCAGATTTCATTCTCTCTGATTACACATTGTCTAAGCTTAATTAAGCACTTAAACTTGGAGCTTATTATATAATCATTCTTTTTAAAGCATGTTATATAGTGACTATTATGAATTGTTCAAAACTACATTGAAGCTACTCATCGTGTTACTGAGAAAAGCACAAGCTCCTCTGTCCTGAAGCCTCTCGAATAAGTTCCCGCTTTACCTTTACCTTTACTTTGAGTATTACAAAGTGCTGAGTCCTCCATATTATAACATGAGTCATCGCAGAAAGCATCCTAACACTAGCTTATACTAACAGAAGTCTGTCACTTGACTCGGGTGTTGTGTCAAAATGACACTGGATTTGATTTGTCGAACGTCTGTTAAAATAAGCCTGTAAGTGTTTATGTTAGTTGCTATGAAAGGCTTATGTACATGTCACATAGCCGTATGAACGCAAGTCTTAAAAGGTAAAGTATTATTCTGTTAAATGATATATTACTCATATGCTTATTATACTTGACTTATATCCATATTATTAAATAAATTTGGATTAAATTAATAGTGGAATATTACACTGAATTCAGGGGTAAGTTCAGTTGGGGGTTTGAGCATGACATTTGTCAAAATTTGAAGTGTAGAAATCTATTTAATCTATGCTTAGAGTATATGAAAAAATATGAAAAAAGAACATCTCCTTAAAATGCAAATTCAAATAAATGTGTGATATCTTGTGAATGATGTTTGATCATGTGCTAAAAATAAAACCACATGCCCTACATGCGGCAAATGTGTGAAACACAAGATGCGAAGGTTGCGTGACTTTCTTTAAGGGATTTTTAAACAAGGTCTTGTGTGAATTCTAATAGATTTGTAGTCAGGAGGCCTTGTTAGTCATGTAAAAATATCACCAAGAATTATAGCCTTGCCTTTCACTTGTCTTTCTCCATCTTGCCTTTTCCATCTCTGACCTGTGTGTGTTAAGCAAACATTTAAATATTTATAATGTTTATATAAATTTCATGAGGCTCTCATCGTTCCTTGAGGAAAGAACTGAAGGTCATTGAATTCACCTTCAGCAATGAGTTTGCCAGAAAGAAAGTAAGAGCAATGTTTTCTTCTTGTCCCACTTTTCAACTGCAAGCATGGCTAAGGACTCCCTCTATTTCAAGAAATATGGTTCAATTTTTGGCATCCATGTTGTCTTATGACTTAATGCGGATTATTTTTCTCTTTTGTCGAACTTCACCACCAATGTGCATAAGAAAAAACGCACAGAATGGATTGAAGAAACAAGAGGTGAAGCTGGAGCTGATTTCCTTCTAACCCAGACTGTAGATTCACTCAAACTATAAGTGACAGTCGTGTCAGGTGACTACACAGAGTGACACGCCCCCTAAATTTGGTGTCCATTAGGGCCAGTTTATTTAGCTTTACAAACACATCCATGACACCTCATCAGTAGTGATTGAGAACATGTGAAATACAATATGGGTGCTCATGAACGAAGTGGATTACGTTCCTGATCACTGATTTTTCAAAATAAGGAGGAACTAGAAGTAAACAAACCTCACTGTCCAATCAAATAAATGAGCCCCACTGGACACCAAATCTAGGAGGCATTTCGCAGGTTTTGTGTGGTCAAAATAGAAGAGCTTGCTGTTTACTGCGATCGCTGTTCGGAAGAAACAGTTGAAACACTTGACTTGACAATTATGAACGTCCATCTTTCAGTGAGCTCACTGATGCTGTAAGTCTCAACCATAACGGTTTCATAAAAATAACACAGAGTAACCGATAAGGTAACCGTGATAAGGTAAGACAACATTTTAGCGCTCCCACTCCTGCTCAGAGTCTTGGTGGATCCAGAGTCTATCCCGGGAACACCGGGTGCAACGTGGGAATACACTCTGGATGGGACTCCAGTCTGTTGCATTGATATGTATATATTTATGAACATATGCATACAAGATGTCTTCCATGTGCATTCTGCGGCCCACCGATATTCTGGATGTTCTGGATGTGTGAGACCTCAGAAATGAATCCCATGTGTCCAATCTAAGAATTGAGGCCAGTAAAGCAGTGCGTGATGTGATTTAGCAGCAGACTGTAGCACAAAGTTTTTGAACTTAGCAACCTTGTTCATACTTGACCACATTTTTTTTGATGACTCCATGCTGCTCCACAGTGATAAATGTGCTTGCAATAGTAATTGGTGGAAAATTGCTAACAACTGGCACGTACAGTAGATGTGTTTAAACTAAAAAAAAAAAAAAAAAAAAACTGCCAGATTTATAAACCATGTATTAACACAGATTTCCTTCATACTCACTTGTGTATGTTGATAAAGGCCAATCAGCTGTAAATTACCAAGCACATTCACGGCACAGCCGAGTTACATCTCAGTATTTTTAGGAGGACTGGATGTCTTTAGTTTCAGAATTCCTGGGATCTCTTTTGGAAGACCTTCAAATGAAAACCACCTCCTTCAGTAGTCTATGGATGTGCTGGTTGTGGTTAGTATCACGGGTTTTACCTCACTTCACTTCAAATGAGTGGCTATCAGCAAGCACCAGGAATCATCACTCATCTTTTTTTCAGCAGAATCAATGTGCACTCGGTTGCATACACCAGTAAATTACTGAGTCATTTCCAGAAGTGTAGCACAGATGTGCTGGAAGAATTTCTCTCTGCTATACGCTGCTCATTTTACCTGACATCTGACCACTAATTTCATCTGGCACATCTCAGGATGCCTCGCATGTGGACTTCATCCAAAAAGTCCACTTTACACACAGAACAGTGGGTATGACAACCTAATAAATGCCCTTGCAGCTTTCCAGGAACCATATCCAGAAAATCTGTGCATCTTCCCAGTATCCACAAAACCAAAGCACTCATGGAGTGAGTCAGCCAGGACATTGCCCGGGACTCTGTCCTTTCTTGTCTTTGCAGCAATATCTGTAGCCTGTAGAGAAGATTGCAAGCACTTCATGAGTTAAAGCCTGTCTGCTGCCATTTTGTCTTTCGGTCTGTTCCTTTGGAATAAACAGGATAATACAGCAACATTCCCATGATCAGCCAAGCAGAGATGCTCAATATCGCTACAAAACCATAGGGGAATATCTGCCAGCACTGTGCTGCTTTCTGGAAAATAGATAGAAGTTCTTTGAACTGTGACCAGTTTAAATTTGCAGACATACAAGTTACTCATGGAACTTCTTTACCCCAAAGATTAAAGCTAGCCCTTCTCACCAAAACAGGCATAGTTCGTTTCAGTGCCATTAGGACTCTAGAGGCCAGGTCAATTTGCCTGTTTTTGTTCATTGGCAAAAAAAATATCACAGTTCTAACCCTGTAGACTAAAGCAGGGGTCATCAACAATGCAGACCTAACAGTATTACTGAACCGAGCTCTCAAAAAATACTGTAGCCAATAATATAATCAATGTATGAAAAAACTGACCATAGGTGAGCTACTCTAGGTTTTTTTCCCCCTGTATTAACTACCTTGGCTTCTGTAGCAGATCCTCTGTTTAAGCTTATTCCATCATATGATGATGTTCTTCTTTTAGCTGCTCCCGTTAGGGGTCGCCATAGGGGATCATTGGTCTGCATATTTGCTTTGGCACACTTTTTATGCCCACCCTGAAGCAGCCCTCCCCGATTTTATCCAGGCTTGGGAACTGGAAGTGTACTGTCTTGTGCAAACCCAGTAGCTGGGGTCGGTTCTCTAGCTAGGAATCGAACCCGGGCTGCAGCGGTGAGTGCGCCGAGGCCTAACCACTAGTCCACCAGGGGCCAAGCTTCTTCATTCTCATGCATTCACTTAAATTATGTAGCTGAAGGTAGCTCATTGGGTTAGAGACTAGCTCATCCTTAGTAACTACCTGAGGGTCACAGTGGTTTAAATGAGGCTACTCGTTTGTTCAAATTAAACAATATAAAAATAGAAAATAAACTCCACTGAATTTGTTAAAAAAAAAATATTGCAGGAACCTGCGAGAATTGTATGAGGATCGAAAAAAAAAACCAGTCCCGCATACTTCTGTAGTTGAGAGCGTTTATGAACTGTAGTGATGTAGCAGAGGTTGAAGAACTGTTTCCTTCTGGTTTAGGCTCCACCCACTTCAGGTTTACATCTGAATACAGATATGGATATTTGGAGGACTAAACAGACACAGATTGTCTGGTTATAATTGTGTTATACCCCTTGTGAGCATGTGTATCATGAGGATTCAGTGCTTTGTTTTGGTTTTTATATGATATATGTATAAATGAAAATTGAATCAGTGTTTTTTTTTGTTGTTGTTGAATAGATGTAGGTTGAATTCTGTAGGTTGCTGTTCAGGAGAAAGCGCTGGACAGGACTATTATCATATAAGCAAGCATTCAGCATCTCCCTTCTGACAGGTATAATTTTCCTGCCCGACTTTTATCCACTCATTTCCCGCTGAGTGCTGATGCTAGAAACAATGGTAAGGTGACAATCTGGGAAAAGTGGAAGGCATTTGGAAATTGCACCAAGAAAACGTCTCCTTATATTTACCTGTTTTGAGAGAAGAAAAGTATGGAAATTTGAATTTTTATTTTTTAATAGGAAGGAATTTCAAAGGAAATTTCATATGATTTTGATTCTCTAAGTATAGAATTAAATCATTCATTGAATCATTTATTAATGTAATTCAGTGAACATTGCCTCAGAGGCTCTGAGCCACAATTCATACTGTGAAATCTCTTCTCGTGCTATTTAGCAGTTTCCCACATATACTTTATCAGCCTTTCAATTAGGTGCTAATCTGATTTCAGTGGTCTGGCACACACACACACACACACACACACACACACACACACATCATCCACTGTGACCTCACAGATCTGCTTCATTGCATCTGGGGTGTTGGCTTTGGGCTGCATTCAGAGAACATCAGCATTCAGACCTCAGCTGTAACTAAACCCGTGTAACTGCATTAACCTGAGCGCACGAATAACTGAGAGGACAATACAAAAAATCAAATGCAAAGTAAATGGGGTGCTGGATCAAGTGCTATTTTATGCCCTGCTGAATAATAAATATGGAATTTTTTTTTTTTTGTTGTTAAATTAAACCAAATTTGCAGTGATTAATATGATCATTATGATCAGAACTATTCATGCAGCAATGTGTCATTGTATTAGTCTTTTTTTTAATTTTTAATTTTAAAATTATCTCTTGCATTAGTTGTCATCAAAGGAAAAAATTCCTTGATTTTCTTTCTTTCTTTCTTTCTTTCTTTCTTTTTGGGGTGGAGGGGTAACATCAGTGGTCTCGATGTTATTGAAAAACCCGTTCTCTGAGGCTTCTACTCAAGCAGCTGATTTGGTGTGAACTACATGTAGGTCATTTTTAATCATTTGCAAATGCGTAACCCAACTCTGAAAACGAGGAACTTTCTTCACATTAATGTTGATGTAACTTTTGGACTTTCAGTACGTCGCTGGCTCGATACGGTCCTTTGACCTTATTGCCGTTCAGTTCGTACATTTGTGTGATTGTGACCTGCATGATAGTGTGTGTAGTGCATTTGATCTTTGGGATGGACAGAGGGACTGATGATCAGTTTAATTTTTGCAGACACATGCAGTCTAAATGTAGATCCTTATTTGTAATTTATTGTAAATATGCCACTTATGCACTTCTGGTTAGATGCTAACTGCATTTCATTGGCTTAGTACATGTACTTTGAACAATGACAATAAAGTTGAATCTAATCTAATCTAATCTAATCTAAAATGTAGACACCAACCTGCCTTCTTCTCCTTCTCCTCCTTTTTCTTCTTCTTCTTTGTCTTTGCAGTAATGAGATTGCAATCACAGGCTTCAATTACGCTGATAAGCACACCGATCTCTCCAAATTGAAGTAGAATAGATGAGCTCTGGAAGATGCTCTCCAGGGGCACGTTCACTACATCACAGAGCTTGTGGATAATTCTAAAATGAAGTTGTAAGCCAAGGAAAGAGAGATGGAGGGTGCAAAGAGCTTCCTTGATGAAGGACTTTTATCCAAAATGTGTATTAATGTGTATTTTTACTGACATACTGAACCATTTTTGCTAGAAAAAAAAGGTAAGTAGTTTTCTTGTAACATGTGAATTCAAATCAACTTCACAGGAGCATTTACACACGAAACGCGTTCATGAAATGTTCATATGCTACATTTCTCTCCTGCGTTTGTGTAAATTTACATACAAGGAGACTTACTGACATCTGCATGTAATTGTTGATGAGTTATTGTGCTTTTCTATACAGATTTATGCTGTCAGGTTTAAATCACTTATCTATTTTAATTACACCAATTTAATGAACACTTTGAAACTCTCAGTTGCTTCATATTAATGACTAGAAAGAAAGTGATTCCAAAACAAATGTAAAAAAAAAAATCAACTCAAATAAGACTAACTGTTCAATTATGACAAAAGTAATGGCATCTTTTAAAAGGAGGAGGAGTTGGTGTGTGTCTTTTTCAGTTTTCTGTGGAACTTTCAGTGAAACTTTTGCAAATCTGGTGGCAAATAAATGATTGCTAAGCGATAATACACGTCGTGTGTAATGTTTGAAGGTGCCAATATATTTGGAGTTGACTATTGTAATTACCAAAAACATTTCCATGTTAACAGGTAATTAATTTAAATAAAATAAATAAATAAATAAATAAATAAATCTATCAATATCTATTGTCTTATTAGCTGAAGTTTAAAAAAAAAAGTCAAGATGGAGAAATGGCATTAATGAATTAATAAAAATGTGGAAAACAAATATAGAGGTTTTGAAGCTAAAATTGAATTTGATAACTGATGGAAAAACCTAAATACACATAGTATTTGCATTTTTATTTTATTGTTTTATCTAATTTTATTCAAGCTATTTGGCTGTCTTGTTTCTGAATAATAATTTTAGGACCCATGGTGCTGAGAAACCGTTTCTCTGTGCCTCCGTATGTGAGTCTTACAGTTTTTAATGGCCCTCGGCTGCACTCGTCTAATCATGTGTGTAACATGTCCATGAGTCAGTGTGAGTGAATGAACGTGTTGGGAGTGTGAGCGCTGCTGCGCACTGGAGTGTGATGAGAGGTGTGTAATCACTCCCTGCAGTAATTAATGAATGAAGAGGAACAGTGGGAATAACACTGCGAGGAGGTACACACAGGCACCGAGATTAATCTTCTAATCCTATTTCTGATTTTAATGAGTGGAGTTTCTCGTTCCCCCTCTCTCTCTCTCTCTCTCTCTCTCTCTCTCTCTCTCTCTCTCATGTTAACTGGACTGTTTATGCATAACAGGTGAAAGTAAAACCGTCATTGTTTTCTACAGCCATCTTTCATGTCTGACTTCTGTACAATAAATGCAGTGTTCCATAACACCAGTCGCAGAAAAACCACATAATGTACGTGTTCTTTCTGTTTCTCTCTGATGTGGCTTCATTTAAAGGTGCATTAGGCAAAGATTTGTCAAAGTTATGCAAGGTTAGGCCTTTTACATTAAAATAAGTGGAGCTTTAAATGATTTTTTTTTTTACTCCTTGAGCCTAGAGTGGTTCAACTGGATTTAGCATGATTACTAGAGTTAGCATTTGCAAGGCTGTCATGACGTCGCTTACAAGCACACTCGGACATTCAACTGCATGAAAGCTAAGCTATAACACGCTATAACATGCGAAATTCAGCTCATACTGCTTTATGAGAATGGTCCGGAGTGTTTTTGCTCTTCTGTTTCTTTTGCAGTGAGACAATAAAAGTCTACTTGATGTGCTACAATAAAAGTATTGACGTGAGACAATAACAGTATCTACTTGACGTGTTATGTAAAGCCAGCCATTAAAATCATTTAGAGCTTTATACAGATTGCGTTTACAGACCCGTCCAGGAGCAACGTCGCGAATTCTGTGTCCAGCTTCATCCCCATCACTAGTAATAAGTTAGTCCATCGTGGAAAAGTGCTTCCAGTGTCTATCCTGGTATTCTCGTGTTTCTCGACATTTTTTTCCCTCACAGGCAAATTATCTTGCTTTGCTATTCGCTTGCCGATTTCACCTTTAAATATCATGTTTTAGACGTTTCCACTGAAATAGTAATGCTTCTCTAATGATCTGTACTAAGACACTTTTGAGCCACCTATTTGCAAAAAAAAACAAAACAATACAAAATTAAAAAAAAACGTGACTCACCCTTGCATTTTTGAAACCACTGTTTGTGTGGATGGGATTTTTTTTTAAAAAGTGAAAGGTATGTTTTCAAAAAAAAAAAAAAAGCTGTACATGTGAAGATATCATTATTTGTTTTTATTGGCATTTCTGTGTTTCCATGCATCCCCTCCACATCCCCACACGCTGATTTCAGCTATGAATCTCACCTCGCCTGAGCCTCAAATGAATGAAGGAAGCAATCAGGGAAGATCTCTGCTCTTGTCTCACGTCCCAGCCTGGGTTATATTCCATCTCCGCTACTCCTTGCTGATTCGTTTATGGCCTGTTCTTCTTGTCAAAGTATTGTACCTTCACTAATTAACAGCCTGAAATGTAGATCATCGATCACTGCATGCAATAAATCTGCTGAACGAATGGGAGGAGTTGGGCTTAGAAAGACGTGGCTGTTGTAATTCATCTTAAATTAATTCTGCTAACAATCATAAACATATAAAAAAATAACTCTGAGGTTTATAGCCAATAAAGGTGTTAGACTCCATATTCACACTGAAACACATTCATTCTGCATCACAACTAATGTGAGAGCGTTTTCATGGCCTGGAATAAGCAAATAAATAATCGTGAATAAATTACTCAAGAACGCTTGATGTTTGTATTATTATAATTTTACATATAATTAACATTCTTAGAGAAAAAGTTTTGTGATTATGTTATTATTATATTTTCTTGTGTATTTAGTAAGCCAAATAACAGTCGATGTACTTTTTGGTTATTCTGTTGCCGTATCAGTAATAGAAATAAAAATATATATATTTTATGTCTTTAGTGATCTCTAATTCCAGATGTGTGCTGGAGAGTCATTTTAAGCCATTTTCAGAACAAAATCCCCTAACAGTCCTTGAGGAAAAGCTGCACCACAGTGTATAATGACTTATATTTTTGCGGTGGACAATCCTCTTCTTGTCATGGAACCTTGTACTTCAGTACATCTGATTAACTGCACATTAGGATTTAGTGCTTGCTAATATTATGAACAGCATCTATGCTAATTCCTTTCCACTTGCTTGCCTTCTTCTACCCATCCCGAGGCACATAGAGATTGTGCCAGCTCCAGTAGACAGAGTCCAACCCTACGAGGATACTGAGGCTTCCAGAGATGGACGAGCTCCAGCCGGTTTCTGCCTCGTGAGGATTTGGGTTTTCAAAGCAACGCTGCCAACCCTATGTGGACTTTGAGGAAGACAACAACCTACAAATCAATATACACATAAAACGCTACATGACTACACATAAATGCAGAAAGGACATTGTTCCGTCACACTCTCCAGTGTCACCCAGATGAGGATGGGTTCCCTTTTGAGTCTGGTTCCTCTCAAGGTTTCTTCCTCACAACATCTAAGGGAGTTTTTCCTCGCCTCAGTCGCCTCAGACTCGCTCACTAGGGATCATTTTATCTAACATCTAGGACTGTTTGCATGTTTTTCTGTTTCTTATGTTCTGTAAAGCTGCTTTGAGACAATTGTTAAAAGCGCTATACAAATAAAATTGAATCGAATCGAATTGAATGTATTTAATTATTTCACAATACTGTTCCATCGCAATACCTAAAGCTAGCTAAGACTCAGAGGCGTATTGTCTGGCCTTGACCTTCACAGCCTTATCAAGGGTGACATCAGGTTTCAGAAAAGTGTTTACGACTTCAACTTTTGATATTCAAAGAAGAAACATTTTTAGTATCCGCTATTTCCTCAATAAAAACAAGTGTTTAGTTTCTCATGCTTGGATTTTGACCATACTCAAATAACTATGCTCGTTTTATTTATTTATTTATTTTTTTACTGAAAAGAAAATAGAATGACCGAATCATACATGGAACAGTAGCGCTTCTCAATGAAGTTAGAAGCTAAAAAATTTGGCACTGGAAATAATCCATATCTTTTTTAAATCGTTTATGTAGACTGTCCTCCGTACAAGTCCCTGTGAATGAGCTGTTAGAACGAGAGCATTGATATAAACCTGTGATTCGCAGCTGCGCTACTGTCAGAGCTGCTGTTATAGAGAATTAATCAACATCTTCTGACCAATCACAATCCAAATTTCAGGATGTGATCAGTCTGGAATTACACACTAATTGGATTACAGATAAACAGACTAATCTAGTTTTTTTTTTTTTTTTTTTTTTTAAACTTTACTGCAAATTAAGTTTATCCTTGTAAAGTCCTCTGAAGCTCTGAGCGTGTCGGTGTTTCCCGTATCTCTCATGGCTGGGTGCATTTCCTCTTTAACCCAGGAGGTAATTGCTGGTCTCTGAGCAGCTCTGAGGTTCGGTCCACTGACACTCGGGTTCCTCATCAGGCTGAGTAAACACTCCACAGTGGGACGGAGTGGAGAGGAGAGAACAAGGTTAGAGAAAACTAATCACAATTCCATGGAATGGGTCAGCTCTGGGTGAAGAACTCTTTCTTCTTCTTCTTTCTTGTTATTTTCCTTCATTTTTCTCTTTTCCTCTGTTCCTGCCCTTCTTTCTTTCCCTCGACGTTCTGTTACTAGTCTCTCTAACTGTATCTGTAACGGTGTGTATAAGCATGATAATGCTGAATTCACTTAAAAACGCTGGTACATTAATTACACCACAGCTCACTGAAAACAAACCATGAGACAGCTGTTTTATTATTCTGGCATATTGGAAAGTATAGAAAGTTAATACTGCAGCTAACATCAAATAACATTAGCATTAAATATTACTGAAATTAGCAAACTAAATGATATGCGATGAATAAACTTTCCAGTGTTAATGACTTTCCGGTGTAACCAGGGATGAAGGGCAGCCAGAATTCTTTGTATACCACAGCAACTTACCAGAAATTATTATTATTATTATTATTTTTTTTTTATGAATGACTGATATTGTGATTTTTTTAGCCGTTTGTAGTTACATTTAATGATATGGAATGTATGCAGACAAGTAGGTTCCTGTTTTCACTTACATTCTAGCAGCTATGTTAAGAGTCGTTCAGTCACTAACATCTCTTTCATTCTCTCTCAAAGTTTTTGAACAGTAATTATCACATTAATCACTGCTTTATTTGAACAAAATGGCTTCCACACTCATTATTCAGCAGTGCATAGAATAGCACTTGATCCAGCACATCTTATCATTTTGCATTTTATTTGTTTGTTTGTTTATTTGTTTATATCACAATCTGACAGTTACTTGTACACACTTAATCAAGCTACGAGACACTGAATGGAGGTCAAGAAATCGGAATGTGTGTGCGAGTTGTTGGTGATTTTAGCATGTTTTTAATTCACTATTTTGATTTATCAAATTAACAAAATGATGCCAAAGTATTTTTTATTTGTTAATATACAGTGTTCATTAGTTCATTGTCCATTATTAAACAATGTGCATAATATCTTAGGAGCGTATAATAGTATGTTCTGAATATACAGTATTTATAGATCATTACTGATAAAAAGGCAAACAGAAAACCTCGTTAGGTTTCAGTGGAAGTACACTGACCTGGTAAGCCGTGGGTTCCGGTTGACAGGAAAAAGAAATGGTTTGCTTCACTGCATTTGACAGCATCCTGTCCTGCCCCTCACCGAGTCCCATCAACTCCTCCTCATCCCTAAAGTTAGAAAAGGAAGTAAACACGCAGTTTCATCCACTGAACAGGCATTGAGGAGCAGCGGGGAGATGGGGAAAAGGATTTAAACATACAATCTGGTGCGTAGGTTTCTACAGCGCAGAGGGGAACGTCATTAGAGCTGTCCGTCTCATCCAGGAAGACGGTGCTCTAGGTGACAGCGGTGCGTCCTCACTCCTGCACTGCTGCAAATGGCACAATTAGCGCCGTTTTTCTGACAAACCAATGCCCAGAGGAGCGGTTATTTAGAGGGACAGAACCACTGCCGAGCCGTAAATTTCTGTTTTCACAACAAACAAAAAAAACGAACAGTCTTCAGTTGTCCTACAGTACTTCACTTTTAAAGAGCAGGACATACATAATCTTTTAACAGCCTCAAAATACCACAAGGAGAAGAGGAACAGCTCACTAGCTCATAGCATTGTTGAATTCTTGAATCTCTGTTTTAATTGCCATTGATTCATTTTTTGATTAAAACCACAGATTGCCGGTTTATTAGGTTCTAATACGTTATCATTTCTATAGTAACAGCTCATCCACTTGTATGACAGATGCTGAATTATAAACGCATGCAATCATTGATATGAAGTCTTCTGTACCGACACCTTTATGGAAGGAGTCTCCAGTGTCAGCACTTTGTAACAGTCAGGAAGTCTTCCGGATAGGAGTTTACGCTTTGCACTTCCTCAGGAACACGACAAGCTGCTTTTCTGTCTTAAATTTAAGAAAGTAAAAAAAGAAGATGGTGAAGGAACGACTGTTTATAGCTCCTACAACGTTTAACATAAGGGAGAGCAGAAACTAACTTGTTTCACTGATTAAATTCATCAACATTAAGTGTAAATATATAAACTGATAAAAAAAACATTCTTTAATAAATAAAGATTGTAATTTGTCATTGGCGAATTGCAGGGGTATAAAGAAATAAAACATTTGAGCTGTACAAAATAATCAGCTTCAGGGTGGTAATTCTGCTTCATCACACCATCCTGTCCTTTATTACTTTACTATAACAGCATGCCCTGAAGTGTTTTATACCTCATATACCACAGTAATTTGCCGACAACTAATTTTAATGTTTTAGTAAAAAAAAAAAAAAAAAGTGTTCATGCATAAGTGCGAAACTTTTGGAATATTAAGTTTGAGCTCCAAATTAAATTAATCTGCAACCAAGATGAAACAGTGCGCCATGGTGGAAAAATCGTGGAATCATCCACGAGGTCTTGAACTGATGTTATTGTAAAACATCGATGAAGGTACCATTTTTGTACTCATTAATATAAAAAAACCACCAAGCTCAAAGGGAAAGCTGTGTCTGAGCAGCATGATTGACTCGTGGAAGCAGCACTGACAGATTTAATCATAAAATGAAAAACAACAGAAAGTGGGTGTCTGCGGGGTGAAGGAGCCAATTTGTTTCCATAAGAAGCTCATTTGTTACTTAACCGCGCAATTTATGACATGCATTTCCCCAGTAATAAATCTCACAAAGCACCGTAAAAGCTGCTGGCTGTTGGCATAAATGTAAACCATGATGAATTGCACATAATGTGTGTGTTGTTTTATGGAATAAATATTTCTGCAAATATAACAGAACTTTTCTGTTGCCTTCCTCTGGCAGAAAAGCCAAAATTGTCATTTTTAAGGGCAGGGACTTTGAAAGTTTTTGGAGAATATACAATGTATACAGCATTTGGATTATTCTCTTTATAATAGTATAATATGGAAGGCATAGGAAGGCTAAAAAATAGAAAGACAAAAATAAATCTCTTTGTGTTGTGCTGTTATAGGAAAAATAAAATCAACAATCTGGGATGTTTGGATGCTGTCGCCCCTTCACTCTCACACGTTCACTCCGGGTGTCGACGGTGGAGTGTCTGGCTGCCGGATGCCCCAGGGTGCCCTCATGTCTGTGTTAGCTTCTGGCTCTCCCTTTTAGTTATGCTGTCATAGCTAGTCATGCCGGAGTCCCTGCTTG
>CM074921.1:26977052-26999170 GCA_037576815.1 Pangasius larnaudii
GACTCCATCAGGACTTAATGGGTTTTTAAGTCTGCCTGAAAGCCCAGCTGAAATATCTGCATTCAGAGCGTCTGCAGGAGCCATTACAGGCCATCAGAGTGCCTGTGATGGCTAGAAGTGGAAATCCCCAGGTGGACGAGGGAACTCGAGCGTTACTCATTGAGTTTTTGTCTTCTGTTCTTCAGGGCAGAGTCACATCTGTAATGCTCTAAAGAAATCACACATCCTGTCAGGAGATGTCGAACTTCAGGCAATAAAGCCTGGCAGGTCAGTAAGGGAATATAGAGTTAGCAACATATTCTCATACTTTCTTATAAATCATTAATCAGTAATTCGCTCAGTTATGGTTCAGGCTAGGGGCTTGGATTTATGGCTGTGCTATGACCCCTGCTTTGAACTTCCAGTTTGCCCTTCAAGTTTTGTGGTGCTGTATTTTCATTATTTTTGTGATAGGTTAGCGGTTGTGTGTCGTGCTGACTTCACAGGGGGATTGTTGCTAGCTCAGATAATAGGAGTAAAAGTCTCAAACAGAACAACAATAACAATCAGGTTTTGCCATTAGCCCCTAAAGGGCAAAAGACCTTCTTTTCTCTCTTACTGTTTTCCAACGTTCAGCGTCGTGTTAATGAGAAATCCAGCAGAGAAGTATCAGAGACATTGCTGCAAATGCTAGACTTGAAGTCCCAGAATGCAATGCAGCTATGTGACATGGAGACTCAGCTGGGCTAGTTAGCAATCTATGAGATGCCGAGCGCGATGGCATTGGCGGCAGTATTAGTGTGAAAGTTGAAACTTTGGAAGCTGATCTGTTTGAGTAGAGTGTACAGATGAGGAGGTGAGAGAGCTGGAGAGACGAAATCACTAAAGCACCGCTGCATCGCCCTTTTTATGTAGAGAAGATTCACGGACCTAATCCCACCACCCCACAATCAGCAGGTCATCAAATGGAATTATGGGTAACATAGAAACCCAAGACTTTAGACTTAAAGATGCATAAGGTAAGATTTGTAAATAAATAAATAAATAAATGGTCTCTAATGATTAATTGGGTGGAGTTGAGTAAGATTTGTTGAGCCCATTTCCACTTATGTACACAAAGCTCCGCCCCCAGAATTAAACAAAATTCAACAGAATTTCATTGCAAATTCATGAAAATCACTATACACGTTGTTCATGATGGATTTTTACTTTAATAAACATTTTCACTGTTCACATTTCACCATTCATGGCCTTCAGTGTATTTGTGAGTGAAATGTTTTCTCTAAAAGCTTACTTTTCAAGCAAATTACGAGGTCAGGTTTGGGAAGTTGATGAGAAACTTTATTTGTGACAACATTTCACTCTTTACTGGGCTTTGAGGAGAGCTGTTTCACCGCTGCTTAAAGAGCTGCGTCGTTGGAATCTGTGATTATTGGAGCACATGCTGAGAAAGAGGAAATGTAATTATACCCCAGCTGACCATTTACAGAGCTCTGGAAAAGGTGTGTGTGTGTGTATATATATATATATATATATATATATATATAATGAAACATTCAGTGTACCTTGCATAATTTTCCTGGCAACAGTTTGTCTGGGTCAGAGATTTAAAGTGATAATTATCTCTGCCCGCTGAGATACACATACTGTAATAACAGTAATGTACATCATAATGGCCGAGTCCCACTGTGAGGCCCAAACTAAATTTTATTTATAACAAATAAAACCATAGTTAGAGAAACATTGCAATTTCGTTATAGATGCATAAATGCTACTAGGGTAAAAAGTTTCCAGAGTTTTCCTTTAACCTTTTAATCTCATGGATTAGTATTATTCAGTTATTTATCTACAGAATTATTCATTAACTACTATGTATGTGTCAGGAGTCAGGAGTGTACATCTGGACCTACGAGTTCCTGTGAGTTAAAGGGGTTGTCTCATAAAACTGCTACAGGGTTTGAGAGTCAAAATTTGACACTGCAGTGGAACTTTCCAAACCACTTTGGTCTAAAATTGTGCTTGAGTTACCACCTGTCAAAAAACTGTATTTTGCTGAAAACAGGACTTCTGACAGCCCAGTTTGGATGAGATTGCTTGTGGATGCTCACAGGCAATCTCATCCAAACATCAATACAATCATACATTCATCTTCAATAGGCACTTTATCCTGATTAGGGCCCATGTGGATCCAGAATCTATTCTGGTAACACTAGGCGCATAGCGGGAATATACACTATATAGGACACCAGTCCATCACAGGGCACCCCACACACACACACACACACACACACACACACACACACACACACACACACACACACACACACACATTCACACCTAGCGCCAATTTATCATAGCCAATCCACCTACTAGGATGTTTTTGGAAGGTAGAAGGAAACTGGAAAACCTGGAGGAAACCCACACTGACATGGAGTGAACCTGGGAAACTCTGCACAGACAGTGACCCGAACTATTAAGCCACTGTGCTGCCTTATAACTAAATAAAATAAGGGCCTATGTAAAAAAAAAACTGTTAGTCCGCAGTGCTGGTGAAGTCTTGATTCTGATTGGTCGTAAAGTGTTGATTAATTTTCTAGTAGGAGCTCTGACAGGGACTCGTACTGCGGATGCTCCACATAAACAGATGTGTGTAATTGTTGATAAGATTAGGTTTAGTTACCATTTATGGAAGGAGTCTCCAGTGTCAGCGCTTTGTAACAGTCAGATGTAAAGCTGTAACTTAAAGTTTTCCAACATTTTCAGGACAGAGGAGTTTACACTTTGGTTTCTTGGTAACATGACTAGCTTGTCTTATTAACTTCAAGAGAGTGAAAGAAAGAGAGGCTGGTGACGGAACGACTGTTTGTAGCTGCTATAACGTAAGGGAGAGCAGGAACTAACTTGTTTCACAGATGTTCCACAATGTTACGTTTAACAGTAAATACAGATAAACATATAAAGATATTCAACATATAAAAAAAAGTTATTTTACAAATTAAAAAATGTAAAAAAAAACTTCACCTTGGTTACAGGAACTCTGCTTCATCACCCCATGCTGATGTTTATTATTTTCCTGTAACAGCGTGAAACGGAGTGTTTTTTTTTTCTTCTTTACACAAAGCTCTCCCTAGTGCTCTAACGTGTATTTATAATACACCACTCATAAGGCATTTCATGGATCTGCTTCAGAATAAATAGCTGGCATTCAGTCAGTCTCTTCCTATTGCTTCCTTCACTCTGTCCATTCATCAAGCTCACATCTGCCAGTTTGTCTGGCTGATAATAATGTCTTCTCCACTATTATGCTACATAATAATGCTACATAGCAATATATTTTATACATTTATTCCTAGTTATTAGTTAAAAGAGAGAAATTTGTCATTCTTCACCATTATACCAAAGGAAAATTCTAAAGCTTTCAAAGGGTCTAACTTCATAACTCCAACAGGAAGCCAAATAAACCATAGAAAGGATTTTATTTCGCATTAATGGAAGGAGTCTCCAGTGTCGATACTGTGACGTGCGATTAGAGAATGCAGGACACAAGTGCTTAAACTCAGCCTGCTGTTTATTTTGGTGAATTCCAACAATCATAGTCAAAGTCTGATGCAGGGGTCAGAACTCAGGCACACAACAAACTAGAGGAATCCAGAGTAAAACCAGGAAGCCATAAAATAAACAGGGAACACGGGGAAACAAGGCGCAGAGGTGCACACTTACTCAGAAGGGCATAAACAAAGTAATCAAGGGCTGAACTCAGAACAGGTGCACACATTAGGGAAAAGACCACTGACAGAAAACACGAAAGCAGCACTCATCACGCTCTGAGCCGCTCGCATGCTGAGAGGGAGAAGTCCTAACATGCGCTTGGTAACAGGCAGAGATGAACTTTACTTTTTTGGAGGAGAGTTTGCGGTTCTCGCTAACATGACAAGCTCCATCACTTTTTGTCTTATTAATTTCACGAGAGCGAAAGAAAGAGAGGCAGGTGAGCGAACGACTGTTTATAGCTGCTATAACGTAAGTGAGAACAGGAACTAACTTGTTTCACGACATTCCACAACATTAAACATAACTATAAACAGACTGTACAGTAATTCTACTTCATCAAACCACCTTGCGATTGATTATTTTTCCTGTAACAGCACAACAGTGAGTGTTTCACATTCGTACATAATAAAACCTCTCGTCTAGAACGATATGAGTTCAGTTGCCATCCAGAGTGTACACAGGACGCCTTTTTCCACTCATGTCCATGCCTCCTCTCCAAGACCACTGCTGAATGAAAAACTAGATTCACTGTGAGACTCCAAATGTTCAACTGAATCCTAGGAAATGTGTTAAAGTTTAATGCATGAAGCAATAACAGTGAGATGAGAGAAACATCACCAGGATTTCCTACACCCTACAGCATGTCTCAATTCCTCACCTGTCCATCCTCGGAGCTTTCAGGGTGTCTGTCTCTGTCTCTGCTCATGTCAGCCCTGTCTGTATACTTCACTGTTTTATTAATTCATAAGCACTAGAGGTGAAGCTCCAATAGCCCCCTGGAGATTTGTGGTTTGGGGAGGTTTGTGTTCATTTATGCAGATAAAAAAGGCAGAGAGAGAGTTGTCAGCTGACAGATCAGACATTCTGGCATGAACAGACTGGAACGAGCATACCTACCAAGCCGAGATGGGAAAAGTACACAGGTTCTTTACTCGAGTAAAAGTGTAATCATCTAAATAAATATCTAAATAAATCATCTGTTGAAAGTTGAAGTACAGCTTCAAATTCATCACTCAAGCTAACGGTCTAAATTACATATCTGCAAAATGTACGATGGCAGTCAGAGCATAAGATGTACCAAAAAAAGTACAGCTCGGTACCTTTATTTCTGGAGAAATTAACTTCAGTTAAAGCTAGCTAATGGCATCTGCATTGTTAATATCTCAAATGTTAGCCAGCATGTTAATAACTCTGACTGTATGAACTAGCTGAATGTTAATTGCTAACTGTCACAATAGAAACAGGGCTGATGAATAGAAAGTGTTCGTAGCAGCAGATAGATTACAGTGATGGGTATTAGATCTCATTCTCACTGTCAAATCTGTTAAAGTTTAGATTTGTTAGGAATCTAAGCCATTTGATGCTTTAAAAAAATCACCTTATGACTTCACAAATATATGATTTCCACCTCAACTAAAAAAAAGGCCTGAAACTAGCCCGAATGTTTTAGACATTTGGAAAAACGAGGCACATTTCTTTTTCTTTTTCTCAGTCTTTGCACAGGAAACAAGTTCACTGTGTTGTGCAGATATTTCTGTGATTTTCAGTATCTGCAATATGATTTTTAAAAATTATTACCTGGCACAGACATCATCCACTCTATAATCCTCTCCTAATCTTTGCAATATGTCTTACAGCAGACATGGTTCTGGAAATTATAGATACATTGTCTGCACTTGCACTTTCCCTTTGTTTGCCATAGCCTGTGTTTGCTATGATTGATTAGATTTAATTCGGATTATTTGCTTTAAAACAAAAAGGCTGCTGGCTATTTTTAAACGAGCCCAAAAACCCACCACCTGCAGACTTGCTTTTCCAACACTCAACCTTGCTCAAAAACTAGCCCTGTTTTTTTTTTTATTTATTTATTTATTTATTTATTTATTTTAGTACAGATCCTTCAAAACCAGACTGAAGTACAGGCCCTATCTTTAGTGCCCAACACTCAGACTCTAGCTCCTACAAAAGTCTTTCAATTATGATTAAATAGCACGAGCATCAGTGAATCTCACATTGTCAGGGTAGGTCATAAAGATTATTGTTAATATTCCAGATCAGAAATGTGAAACTATCAGTGGAGAAATATGTGAAATACTTTCAGCTTGCCTCATTTTCTCTCTGTGGACACTGAGATAGAGTTTAATGAGACAGAAAAACAGGGTGGACTCCATGTGTATGACGTATTATTTGATGAATGCATGTTCCAACCAGAACTAATGTTCCATGAGCTGGAAGTGAAAGCCGCATTGGTTCTGCTTGATTTCTTTCTTTCTTTTTTCATGGAGTGACTTAAATGATTCCTACAGGTAAGTGATTGTAAATAAGATCTTTACTTTTCTGTGTACTGTAGTGGTCATGTTGTATAAAAAAAAAAAATCTATAGAAATAATATCTTGTAAAAAAAATAAATAAAAATTGGATTGAAACACACTGTGTCGTGTTGTTACAGGAAAATAATCAACGTCAGCATGGCGTGGTGAAGCGGCGTTCCTGCTACCGAGCTGTAGTTTTAATGTTTTCCAATAACAGCATGCTCTGAAGTATTTTTATTACACTTATACCACAACAATGTGCAAATTATTACATTGTTTTATTTATTAAATTGCTGTCATATTTTTATCTGTATTTATAGTTACGTTATAGCAGCTGTAAACAGTCGTTCCCTCACCAGTCTCTCTTTCTTCCTTACAGCTTTACCTCTGACTGTTACAAAGCACTGACACTGGAGACTCCTTCCATACATGCTAAATAAACACATTGTCTCCTTACAGAAAACTTCACCATATCAGTTCCCTGTGAATGAGCTGTTACTATAGAAACAACAACTTATTAGAACGAGCGCATTAATATAAACCTGTGGTTTGCAGCTGCGCTACTGTCAGAGCTGCTGTTATAGAAAATTAATCGACGCCTTCTGACCAATCACAGTCCAGAATTCATCATGCTATAAATGCCTATAATTCTAGAGTTGACTGTATGCACTATGTATCGGCAGCTTGAATAAATGATTACACAATTTAACTACAGTCTTCTTAAAATGTTCTTTACAGTCTATCGTGACAAATTCAGCTCATGTTCCAGAATGTTCCAGATAAGGAGATCAGCGTGGTGGCTCTGTACCTGAGGATTTCAGCTGCTTAGTTCCGCTCGGGTTGACAGAAGTGCTGGAGGTGGAGGCGAGTGGATGAACATATGGAGGGCTCGGTGCTGCGTCAGCCTGTTAGAAAAGCTTTTGCTCAAAGTTAAATTTAGCTGTCTGAGCTGTCACGTCACTTTTAATGAAATGCCACTCGGATGAAACCTACACACAGCTGAAAACTTATGAGTAAGACACGGCAGAAATTCTTACTATCTGGGCCAATTTCATAATATTAAATAATAAATAAACTTCTTAGACAAGCAAAAGAATGCTCATTTTGTTAACCCTTTCGTGAATAAATTATTTTACACATATCCAGACTTTTACTTAAAATGAACAACAATGATAACAACAAATAAATCAATAAATAATTTTTTTTACATTCAGGTCTAAAATATGCAATGTACACAAAAATTTCAGAAAATACACATAATTTCTGACAAAACAAAATTACGGTTTGGGACTGATGCATGATACAAAGATGTTTTTTAAAAAAAACAGTGTTTTTTGCGTGACTGTGAATTTAGACAGAGATTTAATGCCAAAGACAATAAATCTATTATTTAAAAAAAATAGAAAGATTATGACACAACAATGACTCTGCCTACAGGTGGTCATCAGTCAAAAGTCTGAGATAAAGAGTGGGGAAAGAGGGGATTAGTCAGAGAAACAAGCAAGAAGGTAACTGTGAATGTGATGCTACCACCACCATGCTTCACTGCTGGGATGGTGACTTCTGCAAGGCAATGTATAAGGTGACTGTCACAGCAAGGCAGGAAAATTCATGTCTGTTGCTTTGTTGTTTTCCTGTGTTACACTGTTAAGTGTTATAAGTTGATCCAAGGAGAGATTAAACACTCAATTTAGCATCATAGAGTACTTTGTTTTTTCCTGATGTCTTGCCCACTCGATCAAACTCCTTTTGCCTCACCAGCTGTAATCTCTCTGTTGGTCAACCATAGAAAGATGCTCAATGATATCTGTCGTTGATCATTTTTTCCTACAACAGCATGAGACTGACTGATTTATTCCTTACTTATGAATGTATTTCTAGATCATTATAGATATGGCCTTCAGAGAAAGTGTTACCGTTCTGTGAAAGATTAAAAATAAAATACAGTCCTGAAGTTCTCACTTTACTTCATGTCTTTGCAGAAAGTCTGTTTTTTTTTCCCCCATAGAAGGATCTTTTTAAAAGAGAAGGACTAGCAGGTGGTGACATCTTTCCCACAATGCCCTTGTGCCCTCATCTGGGTTCTGTGGGTTTTATAAGATGAACTCCCGTGACCTTGATGGACAGATCTAAAACACAGGGCCTCAGGCAGCAATATTGGGAACACGACTGTCTCAGAAATCATAGCAAAGATTTTGTATCATAGTAGAGAAGTGAGAAAAGAACAAGTGTTCATTGCTCGTTTGGCCTCAGCGAGTGTTCTGCCCTCAGGGTGATGAAAATCTATTTGGTAGCAGTGTTCATGAGATGGGAATCTTGACCGAGGACTATTGTATGTAAATGATCAAAAACACACACAGAATAATCTGTTGACTCATTGCACGCAGAAACTTTTAAAGAAAGTATATGATTTGTGCATGTGACATGCTGTTATAGTAAAATAACCTGCCTTTAAAATGGTTTATTTTCCCATAATCTCATGACCTCATCAAGCTATAAACAGTCGTTCCCTCACCGGCGTCTCTCTTTCTGTCGCTTGAACTGAATAAGACAGAATAAATTGAAGCAGCTTGCCATGTTACTGAAAAACTACACAGCGTAAACTCCTCTGTCCTGAAGACATCGGGAAAACTTGAAGTTACCGCTGACACTGGAGACTCCTTCCATAAATGCTCAAGAAACGCATGTCTCTTTACAAAACAACTTCACCAATTTTGTATCAGAATCCAGAATTCGACAGCACTGAGGTTTCTGTCATTAGCCGACTGCTGATTTGCTGATATTAGGTTCACAGTTATCTCCCACAATTCCTTGCAAATTTTCATATTCAATGTCGCAATAGAGTAGAATTAGGCCACCTGGAAATATTATGATTAATAAACCAGACATACTTCTCTGTCTTATTGTGGAATTGTTAAGCATCTAGGATGAATGGAACTCTGAAGATCATCAAAATGCAATTAATTTGTAAAACATGAGGCCTAGTGAGACGTGGTCCGGGTAATGGAAGGAGAGAGAGAGAAGATCTTAGTACATATAAACCCACCATTACTCCTGAAGGCTTTATGTAATACAGACCTGGGGCTAACAGGATTTGCATGATGGCTGCGATGCAACAAGGGATTGAAAGCGTACCGTTTCAGTGATGCTGTGGGAGGACTGGAGGAGTCGATGGCACATTTCCAGATGTGTTAAACCTCATGACAAACATTTTACTCCGAACTCTGGGTCTTACAGAAGTACATTATGGCCTTTTAACAACATAATGAATATAAAAACACGAATACTGATATCAATTAAAAAAAAGAGCTTCTTAGCTTGCCTAATTATCTAGATTATTCCACAGTGCAGTCATTACACTAACAGTCTTCTCTTGATGTCGTGATTTGCTCTGCTCAACTGTGTGTCGTTTAGAAATCCAAGAATGCACACATGCACGTGTGTGTATGGTGCATTTTGCGAGCGACAGTCCATCAAGTTTCAGAAGCAGAACTGATGCCTTCCTTTCTTTTCTAGCATCTTGTTCTGCCCTGTCACTTTAGCTCCAGTCTTTAAGAAATGACAACAAATTCAGCCGTCTTTCGATTTTTTATTTTTTTATTTTATTTTCTTTGCCATATCCATGATGCATGAGTGAGTAGGACTGGGTACAAAAGTATGCTATGATTAATAGCTACCAATGAGCCATTGTGAAATTATATTTCTGGGAGGGAGGTGACACATAAAGAGTGATCACTCATGATTAATTTTTAATAATTAGTATTATTACTTTTAGTTAATTTTAGAGAAAGAAAAAAAAGTTCCTGTTCCGGCATGATCCGGCACAAATTAAATGCTGGCAGGAATTGTATTGCAGCTCTATATAACAGATCAGCATTGGTTTCCCAGGCCTTGTTTAGTCTCAGCTGATTAACTCTAGTTAATGAAACTGTGTGTGTGTGTGTGTGTGTGTGTGATTAAAATCACCTTCAGCACAAACTTTTCTTCTTCATCAGGGGTGCTTCTGATGGGCTGAAGTGTGAGAGGCATTGAACTGAATTGAAAGCACCTTATCTGCATTTAAAATCTTAATTAAAACTCCAGGGAATTGAATTTATTTGGAGAGAAAAAAAAAAGTGTGTTGGTCTGTCTGTGCTTGTGTGTGTGTGTGTGTGTGTGTGTGTGTGTGTGTGTGTGCATGTGTTAAGTCCAGTTTGAGTAAGTACACAGGTGAGAGGTGGGAGGTGGGAAGATTTGATGTCCGTCACAACGGCTAAAGGGGTCAGTGATATTTATCTTAAGCTACACAGTGAAGATGACTTGCTGAGATCTCAGATGAACATCAGTAAGCGGCGGATCGGTTTTTCCCGGCTGTGGTTAAGGGTCGTAGTGAAGGACAAACCTGCAGGGAGTCAGGAGGCAACAGAAGGAGGCGAGTAGCCACTGCGATCGTTATCTCCCACTGGGGCAGATGCTAATTTGCTGCAGCGTGAGCAAGTGCTCAAGGGGAGGTAATTTCCACAGACACCTCCATCCTCTTAATGAAGCCTCTGTATTTGTATGATAAGGTGACCTACTGTTTCAGAGCCCAAAGGATAACCAAATAAACTGTTTCACCATCTGCATGAGCACGGTGCGCTTCATGAAGTGCTTGATAGAGGAAAAAAGCTCATCAGTTCATTCACATTAGGTTATAAGGACAAGCATCAGACCAAAGCATCAAGTGTTAATAGCAGTGATTAATACAGACATACAGTGATTAATCTAATTTTATACCACAGCACTGTTGAATTCTGGACTGTGATTGGTCAGAAAGTGTCGATTAACTTTCTATAACAGCAGCTCTGACTGAAGTGCAGCTACAAATCATAGGTTTATAATAATGCGCTCGTTCTAATACGTTATCGTATTAGTACGTTATCGTTTCTATAGTAACAGCTCATTCACAGGGACATGTACATTTGTACAGGGATTTTGTTTTCAACAAAAAAAAAACCTCTTGTATTGTAGACATTCCTCATAAGCCAATTTTAAAAAGCGTGTAATTGTTGATATGATGACGTTTCTGGAAGGAGATGTTTATTTACATTTATGGAAGGAGTCTCCAGTGTCAGAGCTTTGGGAAAGTTTTCCAACATCTTCAGGACAGAGGAGTTTTTTAACGCTTTGCTGTTTCTCGGTCACACGACAAGCCGGATTTTTTTTTTTGTCTTATTACTTCAGGAGAGAAAAAGTGAGAACAGGAACTAACTTGTTTTGTGGATGTTCCATAACATTAAATATAAAATTATGACATGTCAGTGTTTAATAAATATGAAAATAATTGTAATTGTTGGAAAATGGCTGTGGCGTAAGAGGAATAAAACATTTTGGGACATGCTGTTATAGGTTGGTAGCAGTGACTCTGCTTCATCATGCCACTGTATCGCTGGTTGCTTTCCTCTGACAGCATGACGCAGAGGGTGTTATTCCTTACATATTGTGTATACTTAAAAGCTGATTGATAACCTAATGGCATGTTTCTCAGGTTCATTCTTATTCTATGCGAAGCTTTAAACAATGGCGCTCAACAAACCGAAAGACGGTGAAAGGCTATCGAATACGGCGTGAATATGAATGAGTTCTCATGTTTGGTCTAATCATCAAATCCTCATTCCACACAGCAGGCCTCTGTTAGCACTGAACGGCTTTTCAAGCAGAATGGTGCATCAGAAAGGCCACAATTATCATTTTAATCATTATTATTTGCTGTAAAAATCAACTATGTGAGTTTGGTGTGTGTGTATGATCACTGCCAAACACACAGAAAAATCCCCAGTGCTGAATTAACTGTGATTTACAGTCATTGTTTTGGTGCATTATTTGTGTATAATCGTTCAACAGGAAAGTGTTTTAACAGAAAAAAAGCTTTATAAAAGCTAAAAAACACATTTAACAACAGTATCTTACGACGCTTCATCAAAATATATAGATATATATATTTTTTTTGTAAAATTGTTTTATGATATTTTATTAAATCAGATTGTATCACAGAGCGTAGAAAAAGGTTTTTTTTTTTTAAAGAATATATTTTAAGGATATATCCGGGTCTACCAACTCTACAAACATGACTGGTATGATGTTTGAAAACCCTAAAACCAAATAAAACAGCACCATTAAATATCAAGACGATGGTTCGGACCTTGCGCCCTACATTTCCGACCTCATCACTGCCTTCTGTACCTCTAGGATAGAAATAGAAATAAATCTCCAGCTACAGTTTATTATCAGCCATTTTTCTTCTCTTCCTGCCTTATTCTGTCATCTTATCTGAACAGTGAGGAAATTCAGAGTGTATTAAAGTATAAATCTTAGCAGCTCACTTCTTCCTGCTTATCCTTCTGAAGTTCATATTATTTTATATTAATGATGCATGGTATTGGAAATTAGCTTCCAAATGAGTTGAAGTAATCTCTTGGATTATTTAAAAATTAAAGTCTGGGAATGTCCTGAAATATGATCCATGCTTCTCAGTTAAAATAGATTTATTATCTTTACAGAAAATATGATAAAGACTTAGAGAAAATGTGATTCAATTTTTTTGTAGATATATCCTGACTTTAAAATAACAGTGGCAGTGTCTGTCAGATTAAACCAGCACTCAGACTGGAACTGTATTACATATTTATATAGTTACACTATCACTGCTAACATATAGAAGCTTTTTTCTTTCTTAATATGATTATATTTTACAGGATTAAACCACTTGGTAAAATTTGACCATTAGATTATTTCATTGTCATAATATTACCGCCACATTCCATAGTTCAGCTGAAAAAAGTCTCAGTTTAATTACATCTCTATATTCTCGATTCTGATTGATCAGAAGGTGATTAATTTCCTATTACAGCTCCAACCAGAGTAGATATGGTGAAGTTTTCTGTAAGGAGACATTTATGTAATGCAACGGCTCTGGAAGGAGTCTCCAGCGTCAGTGCTTTATAACAGTCAGAGGTAAAGCTGTAACTTTAACATTTCCGACATCTTCAGGACAGATGATTACGCGTTTTTTAAATATAAAAACTGATAGTATGACGTGTTGTTCTTTAATAAATAAAAAAAAAAAGTTGTAAATGCTGGCAAACTGCTGTGGTGTAAGAGAAATAAAACACTAATCAACAAGGTGGTGGTGGTAACAGTAACTCTGTTTCATCACACCACCCTGTTGTTGATTAATTTCCCATAACAGCATGACAGGCAGTCTTTTATTCCTTACCAAATATACATTTTATACTTTTTAGACAGTTATATAAAATTCAGATCAGGTGATCTACATTTCTACCTGATTCATGGAATGAATATTACATGTCCAGCTTGAGAGCTTCTGCTGTCTCTCTCTCTCTCTCTCTCTCTCTCTCACACACACACACACACACACACACACACACACACACACACACACATCCTGCGTGATGTCCTGCTTCTCTGCCTTGAAATTGGCTTCATCCCAAGCTCATTATATCAGCCGATGGCCACAAATCAGAAACATATGCTGCGTGAAGTGCGTGTGCCACAGCAGGACATTTACTCTCAATTAGCTCAAGAGGGCGGATCGTCCTCATCCGTCTGATCTTCAAACCACCTGAATCTGATTTTCAATCCATTAATTTCTCTTCCTTCTCTGTCACTGTCACTTATTCGGTCTTTCGCCCACTCTTTACAACGTGTTCTGGGATACGGATTGCAGCATGATGACCGAATCTTAATCTGCTAGCAGGAGCTTACCTGAGACGGCGCCAAGTGGACGAATCCTACCGCGTCAAGTACGTGCCACGCCTTATCAAGCACCCCTGCCTCGCAAATAATCCCTGTTTGGCATGCTATACTTCTGGCTCCTGAGTGGCACAAAAGAAAATCTTCTGCCCTATCGTCCAGAGATTGTGAGCTCAAATCCTGACGATGCCAAAGTCATCCATGGCTGGCGATTCTAGAGAGCAAATTTGGCCATGCTGTCTGTGTGGGAGGGGCATACTGTCTCTCCCCTGTCAATCACAGCAACACTAGCCAATCATGGGCATCTGTCAGCTCACGTATGTGGAAGAGGGTAGACAGCTCTTTCCTCTGAGTGTCCACTTTCAAGCAGCAGCATCGGAAAAAAATGCACACGTTGTCGTCACGTGTCTCCGCGGACACATCTGTTAGCCCTCGGCTTCCTCGGTTGTTAGCTGTCGTATGAGAGCTGGCTGGTGGGTGGGAGATTGCAAATTAGCAAATTGGGGAGAAACACTTCCCAAAAATATCTGCGAGCAGAATTTCAGGAATGTATACTTCATTTCACAAAGTCTGCATTCTCAGAAAACAGAAAAATGTAATAAAGTTTATGCTTCAGGGTGTAAACACCTACCATTTGGGTGGCGGCCGTAAGATTAGGTTGGAATTTTTATTGATTTTTTTTTTCAATTTTACATATTTTTCTTCAACCAATCCATGTTGTTGGTTAAATCTATCGTGAGGAGAATAAAGTGTGAAGTACAACAAAAGTGCTTCCTCTAATTAGAAACCATATCCACATACTCCAGGTAAAGAAAAGCTCTTTATCTTGCAATATAGTTAAAATTAAGCCTGGAATTGTTTTATCACAGGAACATTCAGTCCTGCTCTTTCATTTCTATCCACTTCAGTCAAGTCTGTAATAAAAAGGTGAAACTCTCACGTTTGTGTAAATCTGTTTGCTCGGAATATGTTGCCTGCAGGGATTAATAATATTGTAAAACACACAAGTCCTCATGAATGCCTTGCAATCTTTCTGTTCTTGAAGGTCAAGCGGTAGTTAGCTCATTCCAAAACATGTTTTGGAGCGAAAACCTTCTCATAAAAGCTTCATTTTAAGACTAATGGCTCGATTTTAACTGCACAGAGATCTGAGTGTACGCTGCTCCAGTGGAGAAGGAAAGCAATCAGATGTTGAACCGAATGCGTGTGGGAGCAAAAGAGTGAGGCGTCGGCCTCGGAGACTCGAATTCTATCTCCTTTACCGATAAAATTCATTAGGAAGAAGCTCAGTCCCAAACGTTATCTGGTGCAGGAAGATCGACATTATCCTCACAAACTGAGGTTCTGACCTCTGAAAGAATTCAGTGATGCGTATCAGATTTCGGTCTTGTATGTTTCTTGCGGATAGCGACACATGGGTTTGCCAGTTACATTTGTTGTGTTTGACCACATTTAACTTTTTTTTATATATTTAAATATAGCTACAGAACCCCGAGCATCTAAAGCTTCCTAAGTTAATATTCTTGAATAAGGTGTCATACGGAGGTGTGATGAAGTGTGGTGAGTTTTTTACCATTTAAGTTGATTTCTTTCCTATAACCTCACATCCTGAAGCATGTGTTACAGAATAACACATCATACCTATTGGTCCATTTAAAAATAACTACAGTTAATGTTGTGGAACTTCAGTGAAACTAGTTAGTTCCTGTTCTCACTTATGTTATAGCAGCTATAAACAGCCGTTCCCACACCATCCTCTCTTTTTTCTCTCTCTTCAAGTCAATGAGATCCCACAGTGTAAGCGTGAACTCCTCTGTCCTGAAGATGTCGGAAAACATAAAGTTGCAGCTTTACCTCTGACTGTTACGAAGCACTGACACTGGAGACTCCTTCCGTAAATGTTACGAAATACTTTACTGTAAATATATACGTAATATGTAATGTCTGCTGTAGTTCTACTGTAATTCGTTTCACTGTGTACTAACTAGCTGTATATGGTTGAAATGACGAGAAAGCCACTTGACTTGACTTGACATAAACACATGTCTACCTTGTTACTATAGAAACAATAACACATTAGAATGAGCGCATTAATATAAACCTGTGATTTGCAGCTTCATTACTGTCAGAGCTGCTGTTATAGAAAATTAATCAACACCTTCTGACCAATCACATTCAGAATTCAACAGTAGAAACGACTTGCAGTTTATGTCCTAAAACATGGTAAAAATGAGAGATCCGTATTATATTTTAGCAATATTTAGCAATGACCCACGTAAACGGTGCTTATGATTTCCCCCAATTCCATCATCAAAGTGTTGGAAAGCTGAGCGTTTTACTTAAAAAGTCTCAAGGTAGCTGAAACAGTGATGAACCTTAACAACACATCTTAGATCCACATGGCAGAGGTTCAGTGTGTCACCGACTAGCGACGTCTCGCTGCTGGTACTTAGCAGACTCTTTTGATCTGTCTGAACTGATTCAAAACTTATGTCTAGACGAGTCTCTTGCATCAGCGAGGTATTAGAACCTCCTGCTGCTACAGGAGACAGTGTGTGGGATCAGTGACCTTGACCAAGAACACCTCAGACCGCAAGAGTGTGTTTCAGCCTCGGAAATACTGACAAATGTTAGAGTTTGGACTTCCATAAAAAAAAAATACTGCTAACTTCCACAGTGCAAAGAAGACATCTTCACTTTCACTACTCTGTCAATTACCTTTTTTTTAAACAGTGAATAACATTGCAAAAAAAAAAAAAATAACATCTTAAATTATCTTAGCATGTGAAACTATCTTGAATATAGTCAAACGTATCTAGTATTTCCTGTTATAAAATACAGTAAACTAAATCTATGATTATTAAACCTATTTCTGGAGATTTTTTTTTTTTACTAATTTCAATAATTGTAAAATAGTCTTGCTCTATTGGCAGATCATTTTTCTAATTTTAAACATTTACTCCTAGAAACAAGCAAAACAGAATAAGAAAACATAAAGATGGAAATGAGTAAAAGCGTCTAAAAACAGGCTGAATAATCTTATATTTGATTTTTAATAATCTCATAATAAGAAATCTTAGATAAATTTGCCCGTATTCAGGATATCTTCACTTGCTAAGATGTTATTCTTTGCAGTTTACTACAGAAGCCCTCTCTGATACGGTATTTACTCACGGGTAGAATATAGAGATGTGTATTTCGGTCCTTGTCACAGCTAGAACACTCCTTTAATTTCCGATGGTTGATGTTGACCTTAAAAAGCCTGAAGCCTTGACAGAAGCCACTGCGCACCACATAAAATGCTCTTTTACATATACGAAGTTTATTTATTTGGGCGTTTTAAACTTTAAACACAGCTCCAGGGTCCCTGGTTGATCCTGAGCTCAGCTTAATGCCTGTCAGTAATTTTGCTTTTTCTCTGACTTCTCTGGTTTCCTCATTCCACAATAATCATTCATTCCTTCATTCATCTTCAGTAAGAGCATCATCCTGGTCAGGGTCGCTGTGGATCCGGAGCCCATCCCGGTAACACTGTGCTCAAGGCCACAGGAATAATACCTCTCTTAAAAACCAATCAGGCACTATTGTGTGAATATAAAACCCACGAGTGTAAAGAAATTGAGCTGACACTGAATTAAATCAGTGAGAAGTTTGAGCAAACATGCTTCAGGAGGAATAACAGCAGCTCTGTGACATGTGGGATGGGAAGAGGGAGTGAGAGGAGGCGAAACCACTCGAGCCCAGACATTTCAGACACTACGGCGGAGAAATGGCTTAATCAATCCACTCAAGGACAAAGATGGATGGAGATTAAAGTGAAACGGGTGTCGTGAGTGTGAGCCAAAGCAGTGAATCCGGCTGACGGTTTCACTTCCACACAGCAAAACTTACAGTGACCATTTAACAGCATTGAGACCCGAGACAAGCGACGATAAATCATAAATCTCTCTATAAACAAAAAGAGTACAAGTGTGAATGACGTGAATATGAAATCTCTGGCTACAATCCAACACATGAATCCTAAATTGTGTATTATTTTATCTTTTTTTTTTTTTTTTTTTGCTTAAATTAAGAAAAAAATGATTCATTTATTTTACTTGCCTCAAATCATTTCACGATCATTCCACAAAAAAAGGACAACGTCCTCATAGAATTGTAATAGAAATACAGTAATATAAAAATGTAAATAAACCTCCACCAAGTGCGAGGAGAAATCATGCCCAGAGAACATCTGATCTCAATGATTAAATAATTATGTAAATAATTGTAAATTAAAATATGTTGTGCATTGTATCCGACATTTATTTTCTCTTTGGATCCCAATCTTCAGAAATCAGGGAATTTGTGCAGCACCACAGCTCTGTCCTTCAGTGATTTCAGAGAAGGAACAGAGCAATCCAAAAGAAAAAGAAGAAAAAAAGATGAAGGACAAGAGGAAGAGTTCTTCACCCAGAGCTGACCCATTCCATGGAATTCTGATTAGTTCTTTCTAACCTTGTTCTCTCCTCTCCACTCCGCCCCACTGTGGAGTGTTTACTCAGCCTGATGAGGAACCCGAGTGTGAGTGGACCGAACCTCGGAGCTGCTCAGAGATGAGCAATTACCTCCTGGGTTAAAGAGGAAACACTTCCCGCCATGAGGGATAGGAGGTGAGGAACGCAGACACGCTCAGAGCTTTTCTAGCTGTTTCAGAGGTGTAGCTGAGGGCAGGATTTAGGGTTTAAACCTCAGCTGAATTACTTTATACCAATTCCAAATGATTATTTGTAGATGGTTACCATCACGCAAGTACAACACGACTAGTTACTGTACACTAGAGCTTGCACTAGAGACTAGTGGACTATTCCATTCACTAGTCTCCGCTGTCAGGAAGTCGACTAGTCAGGCGGTGAAAAAACAAACAAACGGAGAGGCAGATGGTAAGTAAAGCAGCTAAATATACTTTATTATAGTCGGAAAATTCTTCACAATAGATGAAGCCGATTCTACATCCAACTGCACAAGGTGGAAAACGTCTGTTCTTGTTTATTTCTTTTGCTTTAATGGAACATTTACACTTTCCGATCACTTTGCATGAAGTAGAGACGTGTGTGTGAGACGTATGTTTTTAATCCCACTGTCGGATTTAAGGATAAATAAATCCATCATTAAGCTATGAGGCGTTTCCGAGACAATTTCAGCTGAGCTGCCTTTTTAAGAATTGGTGTAATATGATTTATTACAGATTTATTACTACTGCACATTTATTTATTTACTTTCGTCATTAACAGTGTAGTCTAAAGAAAGCACTGCTGCTGGAAATGAAGTGCGTATCCTGTGTGTGGATGTTTAACTGAAGTGCAGTTTGATGCCTTCTTTTCTACACAAATAAAACAACCTAAAAATAGCAGTTTTTGCTGTAACTATGGAAAAGACAATTACTCTCTACTGCTGCAGTAATTACGCTATAATGATGAAGTCATCATTATTACAATTCCTAGATATTTAGCTGCCTAATAACGAAAATGTCCCTCAGTTTGTTTAATCACATTTTATTAGCTAGCGGATGCTATGATGAGAAACCGGATTAACCAATCAGAACCATGCACCAGGATATCGAGGTGACAGTCGATGAAATTTACTGCAGGAGGAGAATAAAATCACTGTAAAGCATGCCCTGGAGTGGCTTATTGCTCTCTTAAAACAACAACAACAAAAAAACAATATAATAAAATCCTGTGTTCACTAAATAATTGAATTTATTATTAACGATATTCGCTGTACACAACTGCTCTGCCATGCAATGTGGTCTGTTAACAGTAAGCTTTGGTTGCCAAGCAACATAACGGTAAAAGATTAGAGTGCTCTATGGACAGAACAATGGCCTTAGTGCAATGGATTTATTGATATAAAACCTGGCATTAATAAAGAATTCAATTATCGTGACACGGTCAGAGGTGTGTGTATGAAGGACCTTGCGATGGCTTTGAACAGGGATCAGCCAGAGGGAGTCAGAAGAAGGTTAGAAGGAAAACGATCCATTTTAGAATTGGTTTTATAAGGTAAGAGAGGCAGATGGTAAATAAAGCAGCTAAATATACTTTATTATAGTCTGAAAATACTGGACATCATTTAGCCTCCATTACTAACACATTAACCAATTTGGATTGTGATCTTCAGTGGAAATGTCAGAGATATTTCATGGCAATGTTATTGATATGGAGAGACTGATTGATGGTAGATTATATAAGTTCATGTCATCACATGGTCATTTTATTTACTATTTCCTCATTAATTCCCGGCTATGCCACTGCTTTATGTGGAGCTTCGCATTACAGATCCTGGACTAGATTCTTATTTAAATACATCAGATGAAGCACTTTTAAATTACATCATGTGATTCAGACACAAAAGACTGAATGAATCTGACTAAACACAAACATCTGAATTCAACTCCTTGCATTCTGACCGATTTGAAGTCCAGAGCTTCGGCATGAAGGGATTTTGTTTCTGTACGGTGAATTACAGCGCCATCTGCAGCTACCACGTCTCTACTCCAGCTCCTGTAACACCGCATACAGCAGGATTTATGCAAAAATACGGTGAAAAAGTGTCGGTTGCGCCAGCAACGATTAAACTGGCCATAGTTTTGAGACAATCGATGATTTGTGGATCAAAGTTTTGTTTCATTTCAATGTTTTAATTCAACATAACCTTTTAATCACAAATCAGTGATTAAAACTTAAACCCTGATTAAAAAAAACGAGCTCATTAACTCACATTATTAATAACAACACTTTTCTTCTTAAATGAATCTTAAATTATCTGCAATCTGTCTAAAATATGTATATACCACGTTGTCAGACATTTCAGATGCGAGATTGAAGTAATGGAGCAGCAGGAATAAAGATAATCTAAGTTTACTGACTAAAACCAGGATTAAATGATGGCTGCTTATATATAAGAGGTTTAAAGTTGATGGAACTTTCAAGCATTTCGGTTGTTCAGGTCGGCTTCATTTAACTACCCACAATCCCAAAATCCCAGAATTTAGAAGTAGGATCAAACAGTACAGTTATTTTATTTATTTATTTATTTATTTATTTATTTTTCACCATTTTGAATCACCACACAAATACTACAGATGAGAAGCTCCTGATTTCAAAGATCAAGGTTAAAATGAATGTACTGTATAGCACAGTATAGTTCAAAGATTGTAACATCTGACATGAAATCAATTACTGTTCATTTTTCCTTCTTCATATTCTTCTGTTCCCTTAGTGGCCTTTATTAGAAATTAAAATGCCATAAATTAAACAGCACAAGGTTTTCAAAACTAAATCAAGGTAAGAAAGTGAAACTTTCACCCCAAAGCACATTCACTGATTACGTAAGGAGTGAATAAAACACACCGTGTTGTAAGTGTAAGAGGTAAATACTGAGTGACAGGGTGGTGTGATATAAAAAAAAAAAAAAAGTTGGCGCTACAGTTACCTCCACGTTGCTTATTTCAGTGTTTTATTCCTTTTATACAACACTGATTTGCAGACAATTACAAAGTTTATTAATTAAAGAACAACACACCATACTTTTTATCCATTTATAGTCACATTTAATGTTGTGGCACGGCAGTGAAATCATGATACATCAGGGATACGTCCCCGTGAATGAGCTGTTACTATAGAAACCGTAACACCGAACGAGTGCATTAATATAAACTTGTGATTTGTAGCAACACTAATTTCAGATGCAGAATAAATCCCTCTAAATCCAACTCCTTTCTTCTAAAGCAGATTTACCGTATGCTATGATCGAGGCTTTATACTCCAGGCTGTTAATTAGTGAAGGTACAATACTTTGACAAGGAGAACCGGCTATAAACAAGGCAGCGAGGAGTAGCGGAGTGTAACCTGAGACGAGAGAACAGACCTTCCCTGACTGCTGCCTTCATTAATTTGGAGCACAGGCGAGGTGAGATTTATACCTGTAATCAGTGTGTGGGGATGTGGAGGGGATGATACGGTGGCTGCTCGGGGGAGATAAGTGCTGCTAGTGCTTGCTGGTAATTGTCAGAATGGCGATAGTGTGCTGAGATGCCATTAAAACCACCGAAGTGCCCTGTGGGCCTTTTTCTTCAAATCAAATAATGGGTCTGTGTGAAGATTAGGTCACGTTCTGCTTGTGTGTGTGTGTGTGTGTGAGAGAGAGAGAGAGAGAGAGAGAGAGAGGGAGAGAGAGAGAGAGATGCGTTATCCTCCCTCTATCCGTCTGAATTATGAATTGCTGCTGAAACAGCACCATCTCATTGTCTTCCAACACCTTCTCACCTTCTCACCTTCTCACCTT
>CM074921.1:27009969-27026953 GCA_037576815.1 Pangasius larnaudii
ATTAGGAGGGTGTTTTCTGATGATGTAATGCATTAGGAGGGGTTTTTGTTATGATGTAATGCATTAGGAGGTGTTTTGTGGTGATGTATTGTATTAGGAGGGATTTTGTGATGAGGTAATAGGATCTTTTTTTTGATGATGTCATGTCTGAGAGAGGTTTTAGTTATGATGTACTGGGAGAGGTTTTGTTTGAGAGAGTGTATTGAGAAGGCTATTGTTTATGACAATGCGAATGTAGGGGTTTGGGCTAGGATGTACTGTATTGAGAAGGGTTTCGGTTATGATGTAATGTGTTGGGAGGGGCTTTGGTTATGATGTACTGGATAGCATTTTGGTTATACTCTAAAGTAAATAGGTTATGTTGATCTGAAAAGCCTTGGGTAGCTGGGAAAGTAGTTTTTGGGTTGTTTAAAAGCTTACCGGTTTGCTCAGGCTGCACTGATAGAGGTCATGGCCGTAGGCTGGTACCCACTGCAGTCCACCCTGGGCGTGGCTCATGGTGTCAGGTGCGCTAGTTGGTCCCTCGGAGTAAGGAATAGAAGGCCCGGGGCTGTAAGGGCTAATCGCCTGGTGCTGCTGGTGGTAGTGGTGCCTTCTGCTGGATGAGGTATGACCTGCAGAAGCCAGGCTGAAAGCTTCCTCTAACAGCAGATGCATCTGCTGACGCACTTCATCTATAGAGGGCTGTGAGCTCAGTGTGGACGTCTCTGAGTGACCTTTGACCTGCCGCCCATAGCCGTAGTGACGGCGAGCAGCCAAGCCATCCACGTTGGTCTCCTCAATGATTTCAGGCTCCGTCTGAGAAATGAGCAATACGAGCACGCAGTACGTATCAAGAACAGATTCAACTACGTTCATTTCAGCCTGAAAGCATTACATGACACCACCAATATTCCTCCAAAATATCTATAGAATTTTCAGCTAAAGTGGACATTTATATTCTCCTAGTAATGAAAGCTGGTGACTGACCCTGCTAATGTGGTCTGGAGACAAACATCAGCCAAGCATGAGTGGACTAACAATAGCTGCACTACGACATAAATCCATGAATCCATAATCCATGTGTTTTTCTTACCACTGATGTTGTTGCAAACAGTTACAAAAAAAAATATTCCAGTTTAAGACACGTGTAAACAGCAAATAATCTGGAAAGAAAAAAAAAACGAAACCTTATATCGATGTGTTTTATCTTTGAAAGGTTTAGCCCTGTTAGCTCATTTATAAAAGGCGTCCCTGCTGCTAGTGACATTCGCTCTCCTTAAATGCTTTTCACTAATAATCTCTAAAACAATGTCCCACAACGAATGCACACTGAGCTGGTGTTTGAGATCTGTGCATTTTGCTGCTGTTGCTTAAAGAGCATTCAGAGAGTCGTGTTTATTTATCACTTGCCTCGACTCCGCCTCCTCTGATTAATAGTCAGGGCTGAGCTCGTAAACGCTGAGTTAGTGCAGTAATGAAAAACGAAGCCCATCTGCAGTCTACTGCAGGTGTGTGTGTGTGTGTGTGTGTGTGTGTGTGTGTGTGTGTGTGAAATCTCTCTCTGCATTTATCTGCCTCAGTCCACCATCTTTCTCCTTGCTTTGCTCCCTCTTTCTCATGTCACAGGAAATCGGGAGCACTGCATGCTGGGGCTCATAAATCAGGTTGTGCTTGACTCGAGGTTCTGCAGTAATCTCAGATGGATTCTCTCACTCTGATCAGGAGATCCAGCTGCAACGTGTTTTACTGGATATTGCACCAGGGACAAAATTATTACAGGGGTGACAAGATTCCTGTTGCAAAAGACAGCCAACTCATAGATTTTAGACTAAAATCCAGTTCACACTGGACGCATCGCCTCAAAGACCTCATTCAGTTCCATTTTAACAAGTGTTTAAATTAGGGATGCCACTTTTTTCAGACCAAGTACAAGTAGATGTTGTTTTCTCTCCAGCAGTCAGTTATCAGATATGACTAGATGAATTTTGCTTTGAGAGATATGAAGTGTTTAATGTTCAATAATGAATGAAATAAGCCTAGAGCTACCAAATCCCCCACTAAAAAACACTCCCCACTCTCAGCCAACCCAATCTAAATACACTATATCAGTTACTAATTACTGAAATGTCTTTGCCAAACTGTCCTGAAGAGGGCGCTAACACGACAAAAAAAATGTTATGTTTGTCTGGTTTAAACAGTGGCCTTTAAAAATGTACACATGCTCTTTATAAAGTTCACAAGTTTATTTTAAATGACGCACATTAGCTAGCTACATTCGTTAGCTTGGATGGAGCAGGATCGCAGTGGAGAAGAGCGGGTTTTGTTCCACTTCGGAAGAGCACTTCTGTACAGCTGTAAGTAAAGTGCGTTTCTGTTTTCACTGTGTCAGAATCCCTCACTGTCAATGATCGATAGCAGCTGATTGTCAAGAACAACATACTGGGTAAGAGCTGTTATTTTCATTCACCTAGCATCCTCTGTAGACATTTCTTTCCTCTGTAGACATTTCTTTCCTCTGTAGACATTTCTTTCCTCTGTAGACATTTCTTCACACCACACTTTCTACACACTGTGCACTTCATTTAAAATCATATACAATCAGGAAAATATCATGATTGTGCAATCTTGTGTAATGTCTGTACACTATGATACTCATTTTACACCAACATGAGGAAACAAATATTCCACTTATTCACTGTCTTATTGTCTCAGGTCATGTTTTCAGTTACAGCTGGCTACGGATGACTTAGTAATGAAGACCCGAGAACGAAAGACGCAAAAACGAGACTTAGAAACGTGAGCTCCTCTTCTTCTTCTTCTTCTTCTTCTTCTTCTTCTTCTTTTTTGGGCACTTTACATCCAGTCTATTGTATCAGTGACCTCTTTAGGATAGTGGAGTCTGGAGCAGATTTCCTTAAGGGCGTGGCAGGGATGGGGGTGTGGTTGTAAGCTAGGGATTCTGATAGCTCTCGGACTAGGCTTATTCCATTAATTATTAAACATTAAACTGTTAATAATCTCTCTCAAACCAAAACAAAATCACCAGAAATGTAAATCCAACTCCTCAAAACTGAGGAATAAACAACCAGAGTCTGGAGTTTAATCAAAATCAAAGCGCACTGTTGCTCTTTCTCTAATTTTTTTTCTCTTTTCATTAATAATTAACTCCTTGTCAATGATTATGTTTATACAGAGTGTTTGAGTGTTTTGTTCTTTTTTTTTTTTAACCCACTACTTTTTTCTATTTTTCCATCAGACACACATTAAATACCAAAATCCCTCATCTCCTATATGATATCTTACAGTCCGAGCTGTAGAATGATGACCTTGTATCTTTCCCTTCTCTCACTGAAATGCCAATACAACAGGTTCGACTTGCAAGAACCAAAACCATCCAACAGACAGTTGTAGCACAGATCAGCATTACTCACGTCATAGCCACTGTTGCGGATGCCTTTCCGTGGCCGTTCTCTCATCACCAGAAGGTCCATCTCGGTTCCCCCGGGACTCGGGCTGTTTAAAGATTGTCTGCTCCGATACTCTGGATATTTTACCTCAGAGAGTCTGCAATTAATGCACACATGACAATCATATCACTCTCATCCTAGACTTTAATGGTTGTATTCTGGATTCTAACTGATCAGAAGATGGTGATTAATTTCCTATAACAGCAGCTCTGGCAACAGCGCAGCTGTGAATCACAGTTTCATATTAATGCACTCGTCCAACACGTTAACGTTTCTATGGTAACAACTCATTCACTGGGACTTGGGGACTGGGAACAGATTTCAAAATTCCCTGACATGGTGAAGCTTTCTCTAAGTTGATTTAACATTTATGGAAGGAGTCTCCAGTGTCAGTGCTTTGTTACAGTCAGATGTAAAGCTGTAACCTTTCCAACATCTTCGGAACAGAGGAGTTTACGCTTTGCAGTTTCTCAGTAACATCTTGTTTCACAGACCTTCCACAACATCAAATGTAAGTATAAATGTATAAAAAAGTATAGCGTATCATTCTGTAAAAAAATTAAAATGATCAACTTTGCAACTCGCTGTGGTGTAAATGGTATAAAAATAAAACACTCCTGGACTTGCTGTTGCAGGAAAATAATCGACTTTGGCATGGTAACAGTAACTGCCCTTCATCACACCACCCTGTTGTTGATTATTTTCCTATATCAGCACAACACAGGCTGTCACAGTGAGGTCTGAACAGGTTTTTTCACAAATACAATACATTATATAGCCAGGCACTCTAATTAAATCTTTCTGTAAGAAGTTAGTTTGAAAATATCAGGCTGATGATTATAAAATTCTGCATGAAACTGACAACATATTGGACTGATTTCATAAAGTCTAGCACTACAAAACTACAATTAACTGCTTGATTTCCTTTCAGGACTTTCCGATTGCGAGTAAAAGTGAAACTTAACAAATTAATCCAGATTGAGTGCTTTGGAGCCTTTCCTGTTCTGACCAGCTTGCAGTTCACTTCATTTCCCTTCTATGAAAGTGATTGACTGCATCATCAGCATATGTGTGTGTGTGTGCATGAAGCCTAGATCTGCCCATCACACCATTACACATCGCACACAAGCATGAAATTAGCCAAAGGAGGCTAAAAAAGCCTGTGTCACATGGACAGTTGGATCAGATATCCTTCAGTGACTGCAAGCAGAGCCATTAGCTGACCCAGATGTCCTTGCGTTGGGTAAAAAAAAAAAAAAAAAGTTAAAAAAAAATTCAAAGAAAAGCAGAATACTGGCCTTGTGTCTGAGTTTAATGGTTGGATTACACTGGGTCTGGGGATAAACTCTTGGGCTCGGTGTGTAATCGTCTGTAATTGGCTGTAGTGAGAGAGAGTGCTTCTGTAGGGGCACTTGCAGCTTGATAAGAGGATTTGCGTAAATTGGCTGACACGATTTCAAACCCCTCGGCCATCCAAAGCCTCTGCTTAAAGTCGTGTGTTTAATTTGAGAATTGACGGCTGTTTATTTGTAGGATGAGCCTGTGCCTGTCTAGATCATAACGAACAAGATGAAAGTAGTTCTTGATACCTGTAGCATCTGAGGAACATCTGAATCGTATGATTAGGCTGGGGTTACACTACACATTTCTACCTCACGTGTAGCCTCGATTCACAGCTGAGATGAGTTGATGTCACTTCATGACAAAAAAAAAGATGTATGTGAAGGGCGCAGAGGATAATTTCCTTCACAAACGGCACAAGAACATGGGGAACATTGTAAACTCCACACAGAGCCCTGGAGCTGTGAGGCAGCAACACCACCCTTTGTACCACCGTCTCACCCCGGATGTAGAGTCAGGATGTTTTTCACCCTTGGTCCAAATACTCAAGTTTGCAAAGACAATGGATTCTGGGCTTGTTTGGGGCGAGGCTCATGACTGCAGGTTTGCTTTCATACAGAAGAATTCCTTCCAGTCGGCACTAGGTTTTAAATTATTTTCCTTTGGCTCCTACACCCAAGCTGGGAAGAACAGCACTTTTTGGATGGATGGCATGTCATTGTGCAGGACTACCTGCAAACATGGAGCTGACCTCATTTAAAGAAGATTTTTAAAGAGGCAGACTGGCATGAGAAGTGCATTTTTCATGATGTTCTCAGTGCAAGCACTCGCACCAGCAATGTGAGCTAATTACAGCACTCCAGTCCTGGGAAAGTCTGGTTTTTATATATCACTATCCACAATAACTCTTTCCCCGGCATCACAAATTGAACCAATCACATTGTTGGTAAGCAGCCCCAAACTACCATTTTCAAGAAGACCTGGAATAGGTTCTCCAGGATAGAAAACAGCATTAACACCTCTCCAATCATACCAACTAAAAAAGTCAAGTGTGAAAACCACCTTAGATCCCTAATGACCAAGCAAGAAGCGACAGTGGTGAGACGACATGAGGAAGAAACTTGGAGAAGAATCAGACTAAAAACGGAACCCGTCCTCTTCTGGGTGGCACCAGACAGTGGGATGTTAAATCATTAAATTATAATGGTGTAGAACAGTAAAGAAAAACAGTAATAAGTGTGTTTACAGGATGTTTATTATGAGCAGACTGTGAATAAGTGTCCTGGGATGAGCACAGGACCGTGTTTATGAGTACAACTGCAGCTCTTAGGTACAAATCTACAGTATCCAGCTAAGACCGTTGAACAAATGTTGAGACTTGGGCATAGATTTAAAAAAAATAATATATATATATATATATATATATATATATATATATATATATATATATATATATATATACACCAATACGGTAACACGCTTAGATAATCCCAGTACCATTAAATCCTAAAATACACAACAGAATGATGACATCGTCACACACTAACCTCCTACGTGATTTGACGTACGTGGAGCTCCGGTCGTCGTCGTACTCTGGCGTTCTGCTGGACGGTCGAGTAGCTGGGACGTGTTCGGCTTTGTCGCTTCCGTGTCTCGTAGCCTTGGAGCTGGTGTTGCCCTCGGCTGACGGGAAGTCGTAGTAGCCTTTCCTCTTGGCTTTCAGCCTTAGCTTGTTCCTGTAATGCTCGATGTCAGACTTCTGCTTCAGAGCTAAATTCACCTGAGGAGAGACGGAGAAGGAAGTGGTTTATCTGAAAGCACAAAATAAAAGAAATAAGAAAGAGGAGCACTCAAGCCTTGATTTCCCATCGGTCAGCTAATTATACACCCTCAAGGGAAATGTGTCATGGATTTTTTTAAATGCTAATTTAAGTGAACGAGGCCAGAATAGGTATGCTTTTGGTGCGTTATTTCACTGCATGGGATTCGGCACATAAAACCGCTATTACATGTACAATTTGTTTTAAAAATGAATCAGGACATTCTGACCAATCAGAATCTGGAATTAAACAGCACTGTGGTGGAGTTTAGTTTAAAAGATGGGGACTAATGCAATTAGTTCATCTCGCTTCCTTGGTGAAAAGAAGTTGAAACGAGGAATTTGATACATGTCCAAGGAGGTTTGTGATGGTTAGTACTAGTTCAGCAGTTGGTCTTCTTAACTAGCAAAACCTTGCAGGTAAAGCTGACCTGGTTTCTTTATGGTCCTGCTCTTCTATGCTGGATTTTCATAATAGAGATAAAATGCTAAAGATGATTGAGCTTTTAAAATCACCTGAGAATAGTCTGGACTCAGAACACTGAAGTAATCAAAATGATTTAATGAAGGAATGTAAAAATAACACAGGACGTAGATTAATGACACAGCGCGTAAATTATATTAGCGAATTAAGTTAGAAACAAGAGACATGAACTTTGTCGTAATAACTTTGAACCCAAACCGGAAATACGGTTATATACACATTGTTATTAACTAAGAACAAGACAAAGGTGACACTGATAACTGACAAAATCCAATGAGTTAACACGGCTGAGGAAAGCGAAACCTAAACAATAGCAATAGCATGTTGAAAACCGATAACAAGAAGCGCTAGAAGGGAAATTTGTGCGATGAATGTTTTGGTGATGCATTGTGGCTGGTGAAGATCGATGGCATCATGACATTTTAGCCAAAAAAAACCTGGTTGCATCTGCCATGAGGTTATGACTTGGCCATAGATGGATCTTTCAAGAAGATGATGATCCTAAACGTGTATCCAAATCAACAGAAATGGCTGGAAGGATGGAACACTTTTAAACCTGTGGTCAAACCTGCGAATACACAGGAGCTTGAAATGGAGGAAGGAGTAAGAAGTAAGATCCTCAACGAGCATCTCCAATCTTGTTAGATTTTACAGGAAGCGATACGCTGTTATTCTCTCCAAATGGACAGACAGCGGCACCGGAAATTAATTGCATGGGGTGCCAATAATTTAGAAAACAGCGTTTTGCGGCGTACCTCGCCGTTCAGGACAGCCGAATCTTGACTGCGGTCAGAGGAAGCGGGTTGCGAGTACGCTGGCGGTGCTGCTATCGGTTTTACAGAGATGAGCTGCAGAGATCCTGACGAGGTGTCATACGGATCTGCCAAAAACACACACACACACACACACACACACACACACACACACACACACACACACACACACAGCATGAACTCACACCTTCATTTCAGTGGCTACATCAGCAGAGCTGTGCTCTGTGCTCTGAGCTAGAAATGCTGCAGATCATTAACTGACTAAACTACGAATGCATCAATACCATTTTTTCGACTGCATGTTTTTTCTGTTACTCATCGATACCGATATGAAAAATGAGTGACCTGCTTAGTATTAATCAGCGAGGGGCATCATAGAACATTTTATTTAGCTCTTTTTATGTTTTTTTTTTTAGGTTGTTGTAAAGTGCTGCTAGCAATGAACTCCTCGTGCTGAAGTTTATAGTTTCAGGTGTCAAAATGTGTACAAAATACAAGAACTCGTGCTTTTTCTGTGGCTCAGGTGGTGTTCTATTGTTCATGTAGGGCACTAGGTAGGGCACAGAGTGCCCTTAAGTTACACCCTACAAAGTGGAAAGGAGCTGATTTGGGACTTTGCCTTTAATTATAAATACAATATCGAGCTGAATACCAGCAACCGGAAAACATTACTATGGCTAAATGAATAAAAACGAATCAGAAACATTAAATTGTAGATAATATTTTGATGTCTTAAATATGCAAGAAAAAAGGAGATGAGAAAAAAAAAAAAAAACTCTGTCAGGTCGCAAAGCTGTTCAAGCTAGAGGACAATTCTGTGATAAACACAATACCGGTATCGGTCCAATACCGTGCTTCTTTACTCTGATACCAGCATCTGATACCATGTGATACTGTGATGTAATCAGTGTGAACGTTGTTGCGTTAAAAAACAAATTGATACTCAACATGACAGCAGTCTGGACACATTTCCTGAAGCAAAGCAGTCTGCAACCTGTGCTGCGTGAAAAGGAATTACAGCATCGTCCTACAATACAAGTCACCTGATAAAACCATGTTTAAAAAGTATTGGCACCCTGAGCGGTAACCTGGCTCATATTTGTCACCGTTAAAACCGACTCTCTGCGTCACATGCTCAGCAGTGCCCCCTGTGTGGAAGAGTGGTATAGCACTAATACCAATTCAGGGCATTTTGCCTTCATTCAATATTTAATATTAAAGCAGCAACAACTTTTTCTTAACATTAGCCTCCTGTATCAATCCCACACGACACATGAAACACAATGATTATTAGAAAGAATGAAACTGTCATTATAAAGTTTTTGAGATTTATTAGTGGATGTTCCTGTCTCTTTGTGCCTGTAAGGTCAAACGCAGTCTGTGCCAGCAGAGGAACATGAGGCAGCATACGACTGTGGCGATGTCCTTTACACACTCCCTGTAAAACTAACGCAGCGTGAGGGAGAACTCTACATGACATAATTATGTGCGAGGGAAGTGTCTGTTTTTCTCTGAGAGGGTGCGTTCGTGTGTGCAGAGAGATGTCTGTGTGTGTTTGTTATTCAAATCTCATATATAGGGCCCTACGCTCGTCCTAGTTAGTATCTGCTTGCTGCTAGTTTGTTTAGATGAAAGCGTTTTGTCAGAAATAAAGGCGTGGAGGGGTAGAGCTAAGCAACAGGAAGTGTGAAATCATAATCTGCTGGAACTGTGGGATTTTACAACACATCAAAACAGAGCTTTTGGTAGGTTTGAAGGCTACATTAGAGGTTTTTAAAATTCTAACTATAATAGAAAAAACAGTTAGTGTTAATATTCAGTAACAGTCTAGTATAGTACATAAGTACAGTATAGTATACAAGTGCAGTTTGAATCTCTGCTCCAGCTCGCTGAAGCTCCTCAGGTAGAAAGTCACCAAACATTGTTTTAGCAAAAAGACGAGTATCTGCACTTCGTCTCAATTAATAGAAATATGAAGGGACGTTAAATCAGATGAAGGATCTGAGCGTCCATATGTCCAATCTGTCCCACTCGTGAGGGAAAAGAGTGACAGCGCACTTCGTTTTTATCAAGTAGAATAACAACATCAAGTAGGATTAGTGTTAACACACCCGGGAAAAAAAGGAATAATAATAATAATATATGGAACAAGTCTCTTTCTTTCTTTGCCTCTATTGCCTCTCTTTTTTTATTACTGGTCTCTACCACTTTTATGACATTCTGCCACATTAACAAGAAAGAAAATAAGAATAAATTACAATCGAATAAACATAAAATATATAAAAAATAATTATAGATTAGCCAAACAAACCTGCTTTAAACAACAGTCAAAATAAAGTGCACAGCATACAGAAAGGTCTGAATTTATGAGCATCTACACTACCTATCAAAAGTTTGTACACCCTGGCTCATGGGGTATCTTCATTAAAAGGAGCATTTTTAACTATTGTCTATAAATATTATATTACTCTATATATAATGAAGAAACTGATTATGCAGTGACCAAGAAGAATGTTAAATACTCCTGGCACCTTCTCAAACAGCGTCATGGCAGAGTTTCACCCAGGAGGCTTTTCTTAAAACACAGAAATTATATACAGGTACTATTCAAGAATATACTGTATATACTGTATACTTTATATAAATATGTACATCTCTGTCAAACAATCATACTTACTATAGATATCATCCAGTAATATTAATTAACGGAAAACAAATCGAATAGTACTTCAAAACCATAATCCCTTATCATAATATATTAAGGACAATGAAAATGTATATTTAATATAGTGTGTCCAAAACATTGGCTGGTAATGTACAATATATGGAGTTTTACGTTTTGGAGTTAAATCATGCACCATTTTAAAAAAACGGGGTTTGACAGAAATGCGTCGCACTTTGTATATATATATATATATATATATAGATAGGATGGTGTGGATTGAAATTTTTATATAATATTTTTAGTTTGTCAGTGAATCTGGCCAAATTATAAAAAGAAACTATTTGAAAATTAAAAGACGGAGCAGAAGTGGTTGGAAAACACAGTAGGTTGAAATGTGTGTGTGTGTGTGTGTGTGTGTGTGTGTGTGTGTGTGTGCTGCCCTCACTCTCACCAGTCCTCTTCTTACTTTCCTCCTTCACAAAACTTTGCTGTGTCGTGATTTTCTTCACCGTGGAGCCTCGTACTGAGACCGGCCTCGCCGAATCGACGCTGACCGCAGAACCGTCCTCGCTCGGCAACCTGCTGCGGGAAACCATAGCAACAAGACGGCGAGGGTTCATGTGTGGGGATGCTTAAGTCACTCTGTTTTCTCTCTCTGTCTCTGTCTCTGTCTCTCTCTCTGTCTCTCTCTCTGTCTCTCTCTCTCTCTCTCGTACCTGAGCTGCTGTACATTGCAGTGCATGAGCTTTCTCACTGAACACGCACACACACACACACACACACACAGACCGGAGAGACGTCAGGATTATAACAGCTTTAGAATAAATACATGACAAGTTTTTTTTTTTTTTTATTTGTGCTTGTGCATCTTCACAGAAATGTGTTATGAAGTAGTTGGTAAGTTTAATAAGTCAATGCTCGGGTTAAAGGGGAGCATTAAACTGGACACAAAAAGCAATAATTAATGAAACATTCTCTTATAAATAATACTTATTTCCCTTAGTGGTAAAATTAAATTAAAATAAAATCAAACTCTTTTTCTTCTTTTTTTCTGCCCCAGGGAATAGGAGTGTCCTACATCTGACACTGAGCATAAATTAAGGATTTAAAACACCCGAAATGGATTATAACAGAACTTCCTGTTGTGTTTTATTCCTCTCATACCACAGAGATTTGCCAACAAGTATTTTTTTTTATTTATTAAAGGACAATGTGTTGTACTGTTTATCCATTTACAGTTACACGCCATGTAATGGAATGTCCACGAAACAAGTTAGTTGTTTGACTGATCGATTGAGTTAAAGATTAATAATGATTAAATCTGTTATTAACACCTGATCATGTGTAAAATTTAGATTTACAGCTAATTTAGAATGTTGAATCAATCTTAAACTCCAATCCAGCTCTCACATACACACTTTCTCACGCATGGTTCATTTTTCTAAAGCCTTAAGTTGATAGCCTAGGTGTTTTATTCCTCTTACACCACAAAAAGACCGAAATGTCTTACATTTTATCCATTTAAAGTTACATTTAAGGTTGCGGAACATCCATAAAACAAGTTACAGCAGCTATAAACTGGTGCTGCAGCTGCAAATCACAGGTTTATATAAACAGGTTTATATTATATTAATGAGAAAAAAAAGAGAAGCTGGTGAGGGAACAACATTATAGCTGCTATAACATAAGTGAGAACAGGAACTAACTTTTTTGTTCTTATTTGATGCTGATAAAATCATTCGGTCAGAAATACAGCTTTGGTAAAGTTATACCCAGCTACACTAGCAGTACGCCAGTGTCATATTAACTCACAAAGCAGTTATACTCTAGAATAAAATACGTTCGAAATGTCCAAACCTTTTCCGGATTTCACCACTGAGGGTCTTTTTGGAGTTGGTGCCATCTGGGTGGATGGCCTTTTCCATGGAGAGAGAGGCGTCCCGGATCGGCAGCGGAGCCTGAGGAAGGGGAGCGCTGTCCTCGTCGGCGCCCAGCTGACCCAAATGCTGCTTCGCATAGTCGAAACCCTGAACAGGCTGGACCAGAAACGAAATAAAAAATATTATAAAATCACATTTCATCAGATAATCCTCTCATTCCATCAACTGAAAGATATTATTTTGTATTTTACAAAAGTCTAGAACGCTGAAATGTTCTTTTATTGCCATTAAAGATTGCTTAAAATTGCTCTTAAAGATTAAAATTGCTCTAGCATTCCCACTCTCTGTCTCTCTCTCTCTCTCTCTCTCTGTGTCTCTCTCTCTCACACACACACACACACACACACACACACACACACACACACAGCTTAAATGATTCATGAGTGTCATATGCTGCTGTCGACATGTCGCTGCTCAGCTGGAGCTAAGTGAAGAAAATCAATACGCAGAATCACAGAATCACATCCTCAGAACTCGTAAACACACACTGCACACACACACACACACACACACACACACACTAGGAGTTTCTCATTGGACACTGAGCCACCTGAGCTTTCTGTTTTATACAGATATGAAAAACATCATCTCACACGACCTGCACACTGTGACATAACAACGCTAATACCAGTCCTAGCTAGTACCGGCTAACTAGCTAGCCTAGCTTGCTGTCTAGGTTAGATTTATTGTGATCATTAATGCAGATGAAATAAAGGTTGGTGTAACTCCGGTGATGAGGAGGTTGCTTGACTTTGCGGAGAATTTGAGCTGCTTTTGTGACGTGACTATATAAAGCTACATTGCAAACGTTGGAATATTGGAAAAAAGTTTCACTAACAAGACTCATGTTTAGTGCATTTTTTCACCAAACTTTGTCCTCCATGTTTGTTTTTCTCGCCTGCCACCAAACTTGTGACCTAATTGATCAGGAGACAAAAAAGCATCACTTATCAACGCTCCACTTAACACAGAGCCGCTAAACTGTGCATTTCGAATCCGTAATCTTTGAGGTCTTTGCCTTCTCACCATCATCTCATGCTCAAGTTTCCTTTTAAAACCTTTATCCTCGATTGCGCTTAATAAATATTGGCTTATGTGTTTTTCTTTATACAGCCATCTGTTTTTTATTGAAAGCTCTTTTGCTTTCCTGATGAAAGAGATTTCATGTGTGAGACCTCATTTGAGTTTATATTGCTAAAAAATAAAATAATAATAAGGATGATAATTTGCAGGAGAAAATACTCCTATTAAAAAATAAATAACATTCTAAAAATGTTGTTTATCCATTTATAGTTACATTTAATGTTCTCACTTATGGTACAGCAGCTATAAACAGTCGTTCCCTCTCCAGACTCTCTTTTTTCTCTAACATTATGTTGCCAAGAAACAGCAAAAAAAGCTCCTCTGTCCTGAAGATGTCGGAAAACTTAAAGTTTTACCTCTGACTGTTACAAAGCGCTGACACTGGAGACTCCTTCCATAAATGTTACATAAACATCTCCTTACAGGAAACTCATCAACAATTACACACATTTTTAAATTCGTTTATGTGAAGCGTTCGCTATACACGTCCCTGTGAATGAGCTGTTAGTATAGAAATGATATGATAACATATTAGAACAAGGGCATCAATATAAACCTGCGCTACTGTCAGAGCTGATGTTAGAGAAAATTAATCAACACCTTCTGACCAATCAGAATCCAGAATTCAGCAGCTGTGGTTTTCTTTCTAGTCACTGGATGATTAGTCGTAGGGTTTGGAAACGCACAAAGAAGCATAAGAGATTAACATCGGTTAACTGTTTGTGTTTTATACACCTTATACTGACACTTTTGAATGACAGACTCAGGAAGCTCAGTTGTGTCTGGATGGGAAGTTCGTTTTCATGTCTTAATTTCATTTCTGTAAAACTTTCCTCCATAATTGGATTAAACTTCAAGCTCCTTTAATTGAATAAAGCCACAATTAAACTGGAAGTCACGGAGAAATAAAACCCATTACAGCTAATTTACTTCCAGCTGTCACATTAAACGTGTACAGTGACACTCAGTATGTACATTAAATAATCATAAAGACAGAGCAAGTCCTGCGTAAAGAATGGCAATTTGTGACGGCAAGATTTCATCATTTTAGAGCTTTCAAACCAATAAGACCACCGTCACCTAAAACCACTGCAGATTAATCCCTGTTTCCTCTTTACATAAACATCAATTCAAGTCTCGTGTAGATTTTTTAAAGATCTATAAATGAAAGAACAGAATTGTACTCATGACTTTTTTTGGGGATTTTTTTTTTTTTGAAAAAGCACAAATATTTAATAGAAACAAATGTGGAGTCTGTTTAGACGTGACATTGGTGGTGTGTCTACATGCAGAAAATCACTGGGCAAAAGTTTGTGCACAAATGGGTTACACTAATATAAAATGGGTCAAGACCAGAGAAGTGGACGACAAAAAAAAATCTAAATGTGTCATTACATCACATTATGTGTTTTTGTGATGAAGATGTGTGAAAAATATATATATATATATAATAACTTGATGTTATCAGGAGGAATCTGTAGTTTAACTGTTTTTATTAATTTATTAATATACTTTTTTCATCTTAGAGAACTTGGTACCCTGCATAGCACAGCTGGCCTACTTTCACAAAAAAAAAAAAAAAAAACCTACAGAGAATTTCTGACCTTGTTCCCAATACATACTCCATATATTTGGGTCTACATACCCACCCACACACACACACACACACACACACACACACACACACACACAGAAAGAGAGAGAGAGAGAGACACAGACACAGACACAGACACACAAGCTTTCAGAGAGCATCAATCAGCATCACCTTGTAAGCTGCCCGAGAATGTAGCAAAAGTCATAAACCTTATTGGTGATTGTAAATGCACCATGACACCAGAATATGAATATGAAAGAATATGAAGGTTGCGGACGTACCTGGTGGTAATAACTCATGTCTCTCCGGTAAGTTGTCTGCATGAGAGAGAATAGTGCAAAAAAAAAGTCGTTATCTACAGTATCTCTCTCTCTCTGGTACTCAGGGTGCTAACTGCAAAGAACATTAAGCATGTGCAGTTAGAAGATCTTTGTAGTTTTTTTTTAATAAGACGATCATACTACATGTAATAATAATAATAATAATAATAATAATCCCATAATAATACAAGAAGCAGAAGGAAAGGGAAAAAAAATACCTCCACCCAGATGTCTCTTTACCTTAACCCGTGGATTCAGGTTGCCAATTCCGTCGGTTTTAAAGTCGCTCTTGTTTTTGTGACAAAGAACAGCGGTGATGATGATGATGATGATGGTGACGATGCCGATAGGGGCCAAAACAGAGGCGATGATCCAGAGATTGTTGGAAGGGCCCTTCACCACAGCTGCATGACGAGAGAATACGAAAGAACATACAACATCTGTCTCTGACATCCACTTAGCTACTTCACTTTCAAAGACTTATATGCACTGGAAGTGATTTGTGAAATCACTCTAACCATGCCTACCCCTTCGGAACATATTTTGACCACACCCATCTGCTCCCACAGACACTCTGACCACACCCACTTTACCCTATAGACACTCTGATGACACCCAGCCTTTCTGTACATCCTTTGACCATGCCTACATTCCATACCACACCCACCTGCTCCCACAGACACTCTGACCACACCCACTTTACCCCACAGACACTCTGATGACACCCAGCCTTACCACACCCACTTGCTCCTGCAGAAACTCTGATCATATCCATCCCTTTTCATATATGCTCTGACCACACCCAGATCCTTCTACACAAACTCTGATTTCATTTGTATAAGCTTTGACCATGTCCACTTCCTCCTACAGACACTCAAACCACACCCACCCCTTTTGTACATAATCTGACTATGCTTACTCGCTCCTCCAGTCACTACAGACACTCTGAACACACCCTCCTGCTACTACAGACACTCTGAACACACCCTCCTGCTACTACAGACACTCTGAACACACCCACCTGTTACTACAGACACTCTGAACACACCCACCTGTTACTATAGACACTCCGACCATATCTGCTTGCTCCCAAACACACTCTGAACACACCCACATGCTACTACAGACACTCTGAACACACCCAGACACTCTGAACACACCTGCCTGTTACTACAGACACTCTGAACACACCCATCTGCTACTACAGACACTCTGAACACACCCAGACACTCTGAACACACCTGCCTGTTACTACAGACACTCTGAACACACCCATCTGCTACTACAGACACTCTGAACACACCCAGACACTCTGAACACACCTGCCTGTTACTACAGACACTCTGAACACACCCATCTGCTACTACAGACACTCTGAACACACCCAGACACTCTGAACACACCTGCCTGTTACTACAGACACTCTGAACACACCCATCTGCTACTACAGACACTCTGAACACACCCAGACACTCTGAACACACCTGCCTGTTACTACAGACACTCTGAACACACC
>CM074921.1:27027053-27042817 GCA_037576815.1 Pangasius larnaudii
TCTGAACACACCCACCTGCTACTACAGACACTCTGAACACCTGCTACACCTGGTACTACAGACACTCTGAACACACCCGCCTGCTACTACAGACACTCTGAAGACACCCACCTGCTACTACAGACACTCTGAACACCTGCTACACCTGCTACTACAGACACTCTGAACACACCCGCCTGCTACTACAGACACTCTGAACACACCTGCCTGCTACTATAGACACTCTGAACACACCCACCTGCTACTGCAGACAGCCTGAACACACCCACCTGCTACTATAGACACTCTGACCATATCTGCCCACTCCCAAACACACTCTGACCACACCCACCTACTACTACTACTCCCACCTGGTCTCTGGCCTTGCACATGCTCTGCTCCAGTCTGCAAATTCTCTGTGCACTCCTTCCCACTATTGCAGATACTCTCACCATTACTTAGATTCTTCCTGCTCGCACCCCCGAGCCTGCAAATGCTACACCCTCCCACTTCCAGACAAACTCTGACCAGTCCTACCCTCTTCCACTCATTCCTGCAGATACTATGCGCTCAGTGCTATGCTTCCAGTAGCAGTTAACTTTACTCCACATTGCTCAAGTTCATCAATGTGAACTAGATTAACCTCAAAAATGTGTGACCTTTGAAGCATGACATAACAGAAGGGCTCTGGTCCCGTTTTTAATGAATGCATTATTAATAAAGAAACTGGTCATTCTTAAGTAAGCTTACAAGAATGCTATGTTATCGCTCTCAGGACATCTCAGTATGTCTTATTGCCAGGATGAGAATAAAGACATCCCACAGAATCCCAGTCCTGATGAAAACCTCAAATGTGCAAATGTACCTGTGCAGCACACTACTTGTTACATTTACATTTACATTTATAGCATTTGGCAGATGCCCTTATCCAAAGCAACTTACAATAGTACTTTGAAGTCTATCAAAAATACATTCTGGTATTGGCTCACTAGGTCACAAATTAGGAATACCATCAGTCCAAAACTCTGTTGGGGAGGTTTTTTTTTTTTTTTTTTTACTTTTCTCCTATTCAGATGTGATTACACTTATCTCTGATTCCAGTATGTGCTGACTGATGTGTTTATGCTAATGCTTGCAATTGTGTGTGCCTGAGGCAGGGCATGTGATATGTTTCTGAACTAATCCCACATCCTATACGTTGCTGCAAGAATTCTGTTATAAGAGATTTGTTCAGCACTCCCTCCTTTTCTCCCTCCTGTGGAGAACTGAAGTGGTATATAGCACCTTGGGGGGGGGGGGACTCAATCAAATCCCTGTGTAGTTACACATATGAAAATGGATTAGTGGATTAGCATAGAAACACCCATTTTCAAGTTGAATCCCTAAGCAGGCAGTTGTCTATCAGTAAGGCACGTAGAAGTGCAGCACCGATTTTAAGTAAGAACAGAAATATTAACAAACCTTCAGCTTGGAGCTGGACAAAATATCCCAGTGTCAGAGCCATTGTCTGAGAGTCCACAGTGTTCAGGATTTTAGCTGCAGTTGTACCAGGGAGTGGCGTTCCATTCAACTGCACATAGTAGGTGAGTTCAGCCGGGTTTTTTGGACCTACTACTCGCCTCATGCCAACCATCTGAGATCAGAGAGAAAGCACACAGCAGAGACATACGAATGTGAATATTACATGCTACATTTATATGAAAATTAAATTCTGTCTTTTTTTCTTTGGGTCTCTAGCTAGAGTCTGCACAAGGTGACCTCTGAGCCAGTATGTTGCTGTGGGTGCTGGATTTCGGACAATACTTCTTCATGCTTGGCAATCAAGGCCAAAATTCCTGGCTTCTTGAGGTTGATTCTCTGATCCCCCAGGTTGTTTTCAACTTTCCTGATTCACATCTCCTTCGATGCTGATTGCTGTTCTACCTCCAGTGAAGTCAGTATGGTAGCTGACTGGCATTCACTCTCATAACCTCATAACCTTAGTGTCTGGATTTTCTCCTCGATAGTGTGTTGTTCTTCGCATCTGATAGTATGGTCTCATTTTGAAGGTAATTATGGAAGGACATTCCCAGGATTTGTCACAACATAGAATTAGGGAATTGTCAAGCTTGTTCATGTCTGACTTGAGCAGCATCCACATCTCTGATCCATAGAGCATCTTGGATCTTGGTCTTGACGGATATGTTTGTTTTCTTCTACATGCACCACTTGAGCAAAAGCCTGACTGTGAATCTGGGCTGTGGATGCCACTTTCTTCACCTTAACCAATGACCCAAGATATTGACCTTGACCTTTTTTGGACTCCATCAACGCGGACAACGGTCTGTGACTCATCAGTTGACAGGACTAGGTCTTGTTTGCACTGTCTATGCTCTGTAGATGCACTCACTGGTTATTTTTCCAGGTCCACCTGCCATCTAGGTCATTTTTTTGGTGTACAATTACTGTAGCCCATATGTTGCTCTGCATAACCACATCTCTAACTTATCCATATAAATGGACCACCACACGATCACTAAATACTGCCCAGATGTCATGGTAGTTTTTGTGACACTAGTATTAATTTATCACGTGCAGCAGCATTTCTAATAATGGACTATCACCCAAATAATACCATTCTTAGTGGTGGTCCCATGGTGGTCTTTTCCCAGTGATGAATGGTATAGGGGGAGCTAAGCAAGTACTAAGTACTAGTACTTTCATTACACAACCATACATACCAAGTAACCTCCAACTGTCACATTACTCCTTTAGATTCAGACTCAGAGTTACCTGAACAGTGTAACTGCCCACCGTGGTGGCACGTTTAAAGCGGGCACCCTGCTGACGTGCTACCACAAAGAGCTCTGCCAAGCGTTGCTCCATCAGACTGGCGAAGCTCTGGTACTGACCCTCCAGAGACGAGTTCTCCACGTCCTGAATCACTGCACACAAACCACAGCAAAGCGTGGGAGAAAGGCAGAATTTCTAGTTATTCACCTACTCTGCTATCGTTAATCCAGTCACACTGCAGCAGACTTAGCTCAAGAAATATCGACCATCCTGACAGGCAGAAGCATGCAAGGCAAAGAAATACAATCTCTCTGATAAGATCTTTCCCTTCTCCTGAAGGACACATGCACATGAACATTTATACTCGCTCACTCGCTCACACAGTAACATAAAACAAACCAATGTAATCACTTAACACGATTTACCACCCTCATGAGAAATCAATGTCACTTATAATATCCTGTAGCTCTAATTGGGCTTTGATATGATTATTCTGACCCCCAAGTAGGTGTCCAACCTAGAAAGAGGTTACAATTAGACAATTCCAATCCCAGATAAAAGGGAGTTGTGCCTGGTTATGAATACAACCATCGTGTCAAAAACAAAACCATTAAAAACAAAAAAAAAATATGGCTAAAACAAAAATTAGCTGTCAGTCAGTGTGATGATTAGAACATTTTATACCACAGCACTGTTGAATTCTCGATTTTGTTTGGTCAGAAGGTGATGATTTGTTTAATTCCGACAAGCCAAATTCAAAATAAAGGACAATATCCACTTGCTGTCTAGCTAACTGAAACGCTCGGATGCTACATTCATTTTGCTTGTCATGTTTGCGGAGGCAAATCAAATCTTCGGTGTTGAGTTTTCAGTGTCTGGTAACAGAAAGCCAACTCTTTATGAGATCGACTCCCAGCGCCTTCAGTGTGAACCAAAAGCAGGTTGATAATTTGACAACTTGACATATAACATTTTTTTTTAAAAAATTGAAGAAAATTTAAAAACGTAGCAACAATGTTTGCTGATTTTTCATTCTTTGTCAATAGAAAGGTTTCTTGATCGATTGTTCTTAATCAACATGCTTACCTGTGATTACCCAGAAATCCTTGGTAGCTGCTGAGGTGTTGAGGTTGTGGTACTCCAAAGCTAGAAGAGAGGAGAGAGAGAGATACAGGGTGTTAAAGTGAAGTGCTTTGATCCTCAGTTCAGAGGCTTTTTAGAATATTTCGCCAAGCAGACCATCCTTACTGGTGGAGTGAAGCCTCGCAGCATTTTCCTAATGAAACTTTGACTCAGTTACATATCGGCAGAGTGATTAAAAGCGTTGGCCGGCTGCATCCTCTTAGGGCATGTTGGAGCAGAGAGCATGAAATCAGAACCAGGGTTTGGCCTATTTCTTCTGTCAAAAATGAAGTGCATGCAGCTTTTTTGCATATTAAATATGTGTGGAAAAAAAGTCTGCAGTGGGCTAGATTAGATTGGTACTGGGCAATTATACATTTTTGAAAGAACGTTTATCCCTTCTCAGCGCTAAAGAGAAAGGCTTGAGGCTTGAAAGACTTAGAGACCAAATTAATACGACTCTTGAGATCATGCGGCAGATGAAGAAATCGGGCTTTTCCAGCACTTAGAATGAAGGTGTCAGTCTTTCTGTAATGCACCAAATTTAGCCCCTGGAGGCTTATTAGCTGATGAGTTGAATCCGATGGGTTAAAAAAACAACTCCAATCAATTAAATAAAAAATATACATATAACTTTCAGGTTATGTTTTTATATCCTTTTTCAGTCATTTCACTGGTGTGACCGAGATAGGAGAAGATCTGTGACGCCTCTAGGACCATAACAAACAAGAGCATGTGTTCTCAAGCAGGAGAGTGTGTGTTATTCCCTCCCATCTGCCTGAGGGGCTCTATAATGCTCCGCCCTCACACAGACACACACACACACACACACACACACACACCTGTAATAGCACTCCCCCATTGTTAATTATTTTCCCTCTTAATTAGATTTGATGATTGAGCTTTCCCTTTTGCCAGGAAGGGCAGGAAACAGCTTTTGCTTCCTGTGCATGCCAAGTGTACAATGTTTTCATTCTCCACCTTGGCATGCCCCATGCCCACCATGCTGCTTTTGTCTCATATACATCCAGCTACAGAATATGTGAAAAGAGTCATGTTCCTTACAAAAGATTACAATATTTTAGCATTGTAATCATATCCTACCTGCGCAAGACGTAAAGAAGAAAACACTCCGTGTCTCACTCCACGCCACAAGATAGCTCCTATTCTCACTTTATTATGGCGGCTCTCTTTTTTCTCTCTGTGTTTCAGCTTGTTGTGTTACCACGAGAGTGTTACATCTGACTGTTCCAAAGCACTGACACTGGAGACTCCTTCCATAAATGTTAAATAACCTTCTTACACAAAACTCCACCATATCAACAGTTACACAAATTGTTATCTGTTTATGTGGAGCATCCATTGTACAAGTCACTGTGAGTGAGCGGTTACTATAGAAACCATAACGCATTAGAACGAGCGCATTAATATAAACTTGTGATTTGCAGCTGCACTACTGTCATAGAAAGTTAACACCCTCTGACCAATCAGAATCCAGAATTTAATAGACTACCATATATAGATTAGCACCAAAGCACACTAGCTTCGTAAGGAATAGAGAGCACACGCACATCTTTGAGACATTCGCTCACTTCCTGTATCTCCAGAAGTCTTCCTAAGCAGCTCCTGACCTCTCCTCACGTCTCATCAATCCTGTGTACTGTTCCAGAAGTCCTGACTCTGTCTGTTCAAATAACTGCATAACCTTTCTGCTTCAAATGCCATTTCAGATTTATCCCCAGTCCAAGAGCCAAAAATAAAAGGGTAAGAAGTGAAATGGAGATAAGCAGCAATCATACCGATCATGTAGCACAGAGAAAGCTGCATTTCGTACTGAGTGAAAAATGTAGGTCTGATCACTGAGCCAAAGCATGCAGAAGTCACGCAATCTGCCTCTAACCATACAACAGTTATTTTGTTCTCTTTCAAATGAGACGTCAGGTGGCTTCCTCTCGACCTTCTGAAGAAACATGAACCACGTTAAGCCTTCTAAAAATAATCCAACATGGTGTATTGAGTGTTGTCATTCCTCTAGCTGAGTTCTTCTGTACAGAAACGTGTGAATAGGATCGCATCATATTCATAAGTGTGATATAGCACATGACAATTGTTAAATAATAATTCAGTCATTTTTTTTTACAGTACAGTAAGAATTTAATATGTAAAGGGTAAATGTATTGAGAAGAAGCCTTTATTTGTCACATATATATTACAGCACAGTGAATTTCTGTGTTTTTTTCGGCATATCCCAGCTTGTTAAGAAGCTGGGGTCAGCCATGATACAGCACCCGTGGAGCAGAGAAGGTTAAGGGCCTCGTTCAAAAGCCCACCAGCGGCAGCTTGGCAGCTGCTGGGGCACGAACCCCTGACCTTCTCATCAGTAACCCACAGCCTTAACCTTTGAGCCACCACTGCCATAGAAGAATGGTCAAGTAAATTTTTGGAAGGAGGAATATTTATGGAAGGAGTCTCCAGTGTCAGCGCTTTGTCAGGGTTAAAGCTGTAACTTTAGGTTTTCCGACATCTTCAGGACAGAGGAGTTTACGCTTTGCGCTTTCTTGGTAACATGACAAACTGCATTTTTTTTTACTTGTTCAATGCTGAAGTTGGTTAAACAAATAAATACACAGCAGGCGCAAAAAGATGTAAGCGTCCATAAAAAAAAAACTTACGCTCTGCTGTGATGAGCGGAGGGTAAAACAGGAAGTAACCCACAAGCTCAGCAGTCAGGCGGCTCAGCAGGTTACTGGCCACGGTGCCGTTCAGGGTCTCGGTTCTGTTCCGCACCACGTATATCAGAGATACTGCAGGAGAACCGGCCGACTGAGACGCGCTCAGAATCTGAGAGACAAACCAAGACCAGAAATTAGAAAGACAAACAGAGAGAGAGGTAGAAATGAGACACAAGTAAAGCAGATAAACATAAAAAGAGATATTTTTCAAATAGATTTTTTAAAATAACTTGTGTAATGTAACGATAAATGATAAACACGAATAAAAATATTTCAAAAAGTAACAGCCATCAAATAAGTGACATTTTGGCATTTTCTTGTCCCTACAGTCTTAGAAAAAAGGGTCACATCTAGTCTGATGGGGTCATTAGTTGTCCCTCTTGGGGAACCCTTAAAAGTTCTGCAGGACCCTGTACCTACTTCAGAGAGGGCTCCAAACTAGAACCTTTTTAGAAAGCTATACCAACTACACAAAGAACCTTTAGAAGAACCCTCAAAGAACCATTTTTTCAAGAGACAAGCAAACTTGGTTCGTCTCCAATACTGCAATTCTCAAAGCAATCAAATAATAATTAGCCATGCTAAATATGCTAATGCTACATTTATATTAAAGTATATTATGGGCACACACTCACAAAAAAAATCTATTTAAGGAAAAAGCCGCACACCAAAGTCCCACACTTGGGGGGCATGCTGTTATAGAAAACTAATCAATGACAGGGTGGTGTGATGAAGTGGAGTTCTGACCAATCAGAGTCCAGAATTCAACAGAGCTGTGGTATGAGTTAAAATAAAACTTTCTTGCAATAACAGAATAATTAGAGGTTTTAAAATGGGCCTTTTGTGTGTGTGTGTGTGTGTGTGTGTGTGTGTGTGTGTGTGTGTGCGTGTGTGTGTGTGCGCGTGCGTGTGCGCGCGTGCGTGCGCGTGTGCGTGCGTGCGTGCGTGCGTGCGCGTGTGTGTGCGTGCGCGCGTGTGTGTGCGCGTGTGTGTGCGTGTGTGTGCGCGCGTGTGTGCGCGTGCGCGTGTGCGTGCGCGTGCGTGTGTGTGCGTGTGCGTGTGTGTGTGTGTGTGTGTGTGTGTGTGTGTGTGTGTGTGTGTGCTCAGACCTGCACGCTGAGTGTGCTGTAAGGGTTCAGCAGCACTTTGGCCTCAGCCTCGGCAAAAGCGTTCTCCAGTCTCTCCTCCATCAGCTGAGCAAATCTGCAGGACCTCAGATCATCTCCTGGTCCTACAAATCTCAAAACTGTTTACACACATACACACAGTTACACACACACACACACACACAGTTACACACACACACTCATGCCAGACTATAAATACAGTATTTATAAAACACAAAAATTAAACACTGGCATATATTTAATAGGCATTATATAATCTCAGGCACACTATCATGGAAAATATGGTCTGATGGTTAACATTTTCAGTCATAACGCTGCTGTTCTTAAGGCTACATGATTCCGACATAAGCGTTTCATAATGGCTGATAAACCTACATTAAAAAAAAATAATCGGTTGTTTTATAACACTTTTTCAGGTTAAGTCATGTTAAACATCATGACAACTGACTTCTGGTATGTCAGAGTCCCATAATGATTATGAACTGATGTAGGTCACCAAATGAAGGTTAAACTGGGAAAAAAAAATCGCAAAAGGTGACACACAGGAGAAAAGCATCTCCTGAACCCGACACTATTCAGTTCTGGATTGTGATTGGTCAGAAGGTGTTGATTAATTCTCTATAACAGCAGCTCTGACAGTAGTGCAGCTGCAGGTTTATATCAATGCATTCGTTCTGATACGTTATCGTTTCTATAGCAACAGCTCATTCACAGAGACTTGTAAGGCAAACGCTCTGCATAAACAGATTTTAAAAATATGTGTAATTGTTGATATGGTGAAGTTTTCTGTGAGGAGACGTTTATTTGATTTTTAAAGGAAGGAGTCTCCAGTGTCAGAGGTGAAGTTCTGCAGTTTCCCTGTAACGTGACAAGCTGCATTTTTAGTCTCAAGTGAAAAAAAGAGAGGCTGGTGAGTGAACGACGAGCTACTATAACATAAGCGAGAACAAAAACTAACATTAAATGTAACCAGAAACTGATAAAAAGTACAACATATCATTCATTAATAAAGAAAACATTTTAATCACTGGCAAAATGATGTAGTATAAGAGGAATAAAACACAATGGCCATGCTATTAAAGGAAAATAATCATCTTTCGGGTGGTAGCAGTGGCTCTGCATCATCAGACCACACTGTCGTTAATTATATTGTCATTAATTATTTTACTATAATAGCACAGATACAGACTGATTTTTTCCCTTACATAACAGAGTCATGTGTGTAGATGTCAGCTGTCAGTAGTAAAGGGCGTGTGCAGGTGTTACGTAGCCTTATGAACCCCACCCTTCAGTGAAGTTTTCCCTACTCTTATGATTAACAGTAAACTCTTCAAGGATCAGTCTGATGATCAGTCTAACGATTTAAAAATAAATAAATAAATTAGCTTCCAGAACTGACTTCCTGTCAGACTTGGATTGGGAAAGGTTGCTTTTTTCGACACCTGAACTTCTAACACACTGTACACTGTAACACATCATTCAAATAATTTCTACTTTTCTTTGACGTGACTGCAAAATATTTGCCATTATTTATCTTATTTATCGTTCTATTCAATTCATAATTCATTCTTTTTTTAAAATATTGCTAACAAAAATGTGTTCACTTGCTTTTTAACATAAGAACTAATCCAGTTTAAAAAGCCCGATCGTGCTGCGCTTTGAAGCTGAGAGCTAGTGAACGGGTGTGAGTAAACACGCACAGCGTGCTCGAAGCGATGACGCACGATAAAACTGAACGGAATCCCAAATGCGATGCCAGCCAATATCTCTTCTCAGCTGACAGGTAGTGCTAAGAGAGCAATAACACTTTAATTTAATATCACAATAATGAGACAAGTGACAAAAAAAATTAATCAGCACATGCCTAATTCAGACAAAAATCCCCCCTGTCCTATATAACATTATTACATTAGCTCATCCTCTGGTTCCTGGCTGAATGTCTCCGTTATTGGAAGTAAATCAAGCTCATAGCAGGCGCCAGCTCTCGGAGCCAGACTGCGTCTCTGACCTGTCTTCAGCATGAGTGAAATAGCAGGAGTAGGCCTCCAGGGGGCTGCTGGGATTGGCACCGCCTGCACCATGGGCACAAACTGCCGGATATCCGCCATCAGCCTGTCCATGCCGTAGGAGCTCAGCGCCTCCACTACGACGGACGGGGTGTAGACCATGTCGCCACGGGTTACGTAATATCCCACGGTCACGTTGTGCGCCGTGGACAGACTTTCAATCTGTAGGAGCGAAGCATCAGAGCATCAGTCACTCCCAAGAAACGCTACAAGTGTTCAAGCGAAGAATCGGCCTTGTGAGGAGGAAATGAGGCGTGAAATTGATACGTTGGACAAAACAGAACATATCCGTCATAAGTGTTGTTTCTCAGACAGAAAATAATAACTGTCGAAAAAAGGGAAGAGGATTACAAAGATGTGAGCTGTCAGCTCTTAACTAACCAGGAGTCTTAGGGTTCATAATTTTCACTGTATAATAACCTAGTCTAAAAATATCATGCTTTCACGGTATCACCATATTCATCAACCGCTTAAAAAACACACAAGTCAGTGGCGAAGACGAAAGGAAAAATTTACTGTGATATCTTTGTACAAAAGTATCTTTGCACATCACAAAAAGCAAGCAAAAAGATCAAGCCCGCTAAGTTTTGAGAACACCTTTTCCATAAAATCTCTCACACTGTCAGTATTATTCATTCATTCATTCAGTAATACTCTGAAAAACAGCATGGCTATGAGACAAAAAAATATCTAACTAGCCTGGCAGAGTGTAGCGCTGCTTAGCCAAAAATGTAACAATGCTTAGTTTAGTTCTGGTCAGGAACACTGTGTTCTTGTGTGTTTGAAATCTGTCATGTTTGATAAAGTTTCGAAAAATCCTACAAGTCACCCCAGAGGTAGAAATGTAAAATATTTTCAACATTAGCAGACTGAATACACCCCAAGGGTTTTCAGTGCAGTCACACCCCTGTGTCGAGAAACGGGGGTCGCTGTAGTGTGATTTAGAACAAGTCCAGAGGGAAGGGGTTGTGAATATTTTGTGGAGTCACAACCGGATACAAAAGGATAAGAACTGTTGGAGTAAGGAACTCGATCAGGTTAAAACATCACTAAACGGAAATGCGTTGTAATTTTGAAAAACTTCATGTTGAGGTAAACGTCTGATCATACACACAGTGACTAACCGTGAAACCATGACACCTTAACAGCCCTACTGTTAAAAGAGAAATTTCATTTTACTTGACAATATTCTCAGGGATAAGACCAGGGTTGGGTCGGCTCTCGGAATGACAAAATGACAGATGGCCTCACGGCTCAGCACACATTAAGTCTGTGTGTAAGTGTGTGTGTGTGTGTGTGTGTGTGTGTGTGTTAGGGTGGGGTTTGGATACTGCAAGATTTCTTATACAATTGAGTTTTGTTGCTCGGGATGTGAACTGGCCTTTTGCCTGAGTCAGCAATCAACACCTCATGAAGGTGATATTGAGGGATTGTGTTTCAGCGAACCTCGCCCACACTTCCCTCGATTCAAAAGATCATTAAGGGATTAGACTGCATTTCCTCTCAGGGCCTTCAGGAACATCAACAGGACTGATTTGGGGTCAAGCAGTCTTTCATCTTGTGTTACTACTGAGTTAACATTTTTGGAAAACTCCAGAACTATTGGTGCCCTCTATGAAAATGTGCAGAAAGGGTTGCTGAGAGTTGCTGTATTTTTGCCATCACCTGTTTATCTGGGAGTATCGATAAGAGGTTCCACACATGGTACATCTTAGCTCAAAAAGGAATGGATGTTCACTGAAATCAGCGTTTTGCAGAAAAGTCTGCACTACTGAAATTCTGTTCAAATAAATCTCTACAGTGTCGCCATATGTTCACTGCACGTGCTAATGGTTTTATATATTTATTTTTGTTTTATAAAGGTGCCAAAGGTTCTGGAGTTGTCTGTAGCTAGTCTTTTTGTCTTATTTCTGAAACATACTGCATTTATTGCTCACAGAAAGACATGCATTTACTGATATCACATGAAGGCCTTAAAATCAGTTCAACCTTCACACTGATCCAAATTCACGTGCAGAAAGTAATGATGTGAAAGATGCTAAGTGTCTATACAGTCAAATGTCAAAAAGGAGTTTCAGAAATATATTACCGTACAACATGAAGAGCAAAACCAGAGCACGACCACAGAGCAAGCCCAAACTGACCTGTGCACGGACACCGCTGTCATTCAGAGCCTTCGCCAGTGCCAAAGTCAGACCTTTCGGAAGGTTCTGTTTCAAAATATTGTCCAGCCGGTTCCTCCGGATGTGGATGGACAGAACTGCCAGAGAAGGTCAAAGACATAAAGAATGAATTGGAGCGGCAAGGCTTATATGTGGTAAGTGCCACCCACAAGCCACGATATCTAACAAGAGAGTCAACATCCATCCAAGTATTAAAAGGAACATAAGCCTTCTCACCTGTTCGAACCCACATCCTGTCGGTTATGTTGCAGCTGAGTGGAGAACTTTGAGTGGTGGTGGTGGTGGTGGTGGTGGTGGTTCTGGGTGGACTGGTCCTGAAATGCTGGGTGGTGGTGGGCCATTTAGGGGACACGGTAGGTGCTATGGTTCCAGGAGGCTTTGCTGTAGTGGTGGTGGTTGTAGTCCCTGTGGTGCTGGTTAACTGAGTTGTGCTGGTTGGTTGTGTGGTTGTGGTACTTGTTGTGAAGGCTGTTGTGGTGGTTAGTTGAGAGAAATTGCTAGTTGGTAGTTCCTGGGTAAGTGGTTCTGAATGGACTGAGACATTTACATTTTTGTTGGGTAATACAGGACTTATCATTTGGAATGGAGGTAAACCAGAGTCATTTCCTTTCGCATGAAGCCTGGTCTCTCGAGATGTAAGGACCGAGGACGGAAGCCCGGACATCCACTGGTCCAGCGTAGACTTCTCTGTAACAACAAGATGAGGTTCACTCACTTCCTGTGAAAGGTGTGATGGGATTAGTGCAGAGATCTGAGAGGACTGCAGCGAAGGCTTTGATGGTGATGAGAACAATTTTGATGGTGACACGGATATGAATGGTTGTTGTTTTGATATGTCATAATATGACAATGGCTCAGATGATGTAGATGACATTAATGATGATTTTAAAGAGGATGATGAAGATGGTAATGGTGATAATGTTGAATATTTTGTTAATGCAGAGTCATAATAAGATGCTGCTGATGGTGATGAAGATAATGCTAGTGGAGATAAAGTTGAGGACAATGAAGACATTTTTGATGGTGATAGAGATATAAATTGTTTTCTTAACAAGAAATCATAGGATGATGTTGCTGGTGATGTTAATGGTGAGGATGCTGAAGTCAGTATCATTTTTGATGGTGATACAGACATCAGTGATATCAGTTGTTTTGTTAACAGAGAAGTATAATGAGATGGTAATAATTGTGATGGTGATAAATCTGATGGTGATGGGGATGGTGATAATTCTGATGGTGGTGATGATGGTGATAATTCTGATGGTGATGATATTGATGATACTTCTGTTGGAATTTCTAAAGGTGAAGGTGATAATTCTGATGGTGATGTTGGAGATAAATCTGATGGTGATGGGGATGGTGATAATTCTGATGGTGGTGATGATGGTGATACTTCTGATGGTATTTCTAAAGGTGAAGGTGATAATTCTGATGGTGATGCTGTTGGTGATAATTCTGGTGATAATTCTGATGGTAATGATGTTGGTGATAATTCTGGTGGTGATGATGCTGATGGCAATGGTGATGGTGATGATGCTGGTGATAATTCTGATGATGCTGGTGATAATACTAATGATGATATTTCTGATGGTGATAATTCCAATTGTGATGATGATGGTGATACTTCTGGTGGTAGTGATAATGGTGATAATTCTGATGGTGATAATTCTGATGGTAATAATGAGGATGATGAAATCATTCTTGAGAGTGATATAGACACCAATGGAGTTAATTGTTTTGTTAACACAGAATCATAATAAGATGTGAATGCTGTTAATACTGATGATGTGGTTGGTGATGATAGTGTTTCTGATGGTGATATTTCTAACGGTGATAATTCTAATAGCGATATTGGTGATAATGCTGATAGTGATAATGCTGGTGATAATTCTGTAGGTAATATTTCTGATGATGATGTTGCAGGTGATAATTCTGATGGTGATGATGCAGGTGAAAGGTTTGCTGGAGGTAATGTTGGAAATGATTCAGATGGTGATGTTCCTGTTGATAATTCTGATGGTGACAATTTTGGTGATATTTCTGATGGAAAAGAAACTGGTGATGATTCCGATGCTGATGATGTGGATGATAATTCTGAAGGTGATGGTGATAATTCTGATGGTGATGCTGTTGGAGATAGTCCTGGTGATAAATCTGATGGTGATATTCCAGGTGATAATTCTTTTGGTAATGATGGTGATAATTCTAGTGAAGATGATGATATTGATGGTGATGATCCTGGTGAAAATTCTGTTGGTAATGATGCTGGTGATAATTCTGGTGGTGATGATGTTGAAGATAATAATTCTGATGTTGATTCTTCTGATTGTGACGATGCTGGTGATAGGTTTGTTGGTGGTAATGCTGGAGATGATTCAGATGGTGATGCCACTGATAATAATGATGGTGATGATACTGATGATAATTCTGATGGTGGTGATACTGTTGATAAATCTGATGGTGATGCCACTGATAATGATGACAGTGAGGATGCTGGTGGTATTTCTGATGGTGAGTATGCTGATGGTGAAAATTCTGAAGATGATGATGCTGGTGATATTTCTGATAGTGATGATGCAGTTGATAAATCTGGTGGTGATGGTCCCACTGATAATAATGATATTGATGATACTGGTGATAATTCTGATGGTGATGCCACTGATAATGATGGTGGTGAGGATGGTGGTGGTATTTCTGATGGTGAGGATGCTGATGGTGATAAATCTGAAGATGACGATGGTACTGATAATGGTGATGGTGATGATGGTGCTGATAATGGTGATGATAATGGTGATGATGCTGGTGATAATTCTGAAGGTGATGATACTGGTGATAATTTTGATGTGGATAAATCTGATGGTGATGATGCCACTGATGATAGTGATGAAGGTGAGGATGCTGGTGGTCTTTCTGATGTTGATAATTCTGAAATTGATGATGGTGATGATCCCGGTGATAATTCTGTTGAAGCTGATGATAGTGATGATAATGATGATAGTGATAATGCTGGTGGTAATTCAGATGGTGGCGCTGTTGATGATAATTCTGATACTAACAAAGCTGTTGATAATTCTGTTGATAATGATACTGGTGACAGTTCTGATGATGATGCTGGTGATAATTCTGATGTTGGTGATGCTGGAGACAATTTTGAAGGTGGGGATGCTGATGATGATACTTCTGATGGTGATGATCCCAGTGATAATTCTTTTTGTAATGATGCGATTGATAAATCTGATGGTGATGCCACTGATGATGATGGTGAGGATGCTGGTAGTCTTTCTGATGGTGATAATTCTGAAATTGATGATGGTGATGATAATGATGATGGTGATGATCCCAGTGATAATTCTGTCTGTAATGATGCTTGTGATAATTCTGGTGATGACGATGATGGTGAAGATAATAATTCCAATGTTGATTCTTCTGATGGTGATGATGTTGATGGCAATGATGATAGTGATAATTCTGGTGTTGATGATGCTGGTGATAATGCTGCTGCTGATGATGTAGCTGATAATTCTGTTAGTAATAATTCTGATGACGATGCTGGTGATAATTCTGTCTGTAATGATGCTTGTGATAATTCTGGTGATGATGATGATGATGATGATGGTGAAGATAATAATTCCAATGGTGATTCTTCTGATGGTGATGATGTTGATGGCAATGATGATAGTGATAATTCTGATGGTGATGATGCTGGTGATAATGCTGCTGCTGATGATGTAGCTGATAATTCTGTTAGTAATAATTCTGATGACGATGCTGGTGATAATTCTG
>CM074921.1:27042827-27056612 GCA_037576815.1 Pangasius larnaudii
TGATAATGCTGCTGCTGATGATGTAGCTGATAATTCTGTTAGTAATAATTCTGATGACGATGCTGGTGATAATTCTGGTGGTGATGATACTGGTGATAATTCTAATTGTGATGATGATGGTGATACTTCTGGTGGTGATGATGCTGATGGTGATGATTCTGATGACATAATTCTTGAGGGTGATATAGACACCAATGGAGTTAATTGTTTTGGTAACACAGAATCATAATAAGATGTGAATGCTGTCAATACTAATGTTGTGTTTGGTGATGATGCTGATAGTAATTTTGACGATGGTATGTCTGATGGTGATAATTCTAATGGTGATGGTGATAATTCTAAATGTAAAGATGTGTGTGATAATTCTGTTGGTAATAACTCTGATGATGATGATGATGATGATGATGATGATGGTGATAATTCTGAGAATGCTGATTCTGGTAATAATTCTTCTGGTAACGATGCTGGTGATAGGTTTGATGGTGGTAATGCTGGAGGTGATGCAGATGTTCCTGTTGATAATTCTGATGTTGATGATGTGGGTGATAATTCTGATGATAATTCTGATGGTGGCAATGTTGTTGAATAATTTGATGATGATGATGATGATGATGATGCTTTTGATGAATCTGATGCTGATGCCAATGATAATGGTGATTCTGTTGACAGTGATACTGGTGACGATTCCGATAGTGATGATGCTGGAGACAATTTTGAAGGTGAGTAAGCTGATGACGATACTTCTGATGGCGATGATAATTCTGATAAGGATGGAGATGATAATTCTGACGGTGAAGATACTGCTGATAATTCTGGAGGTGATGGTGTTGTTGATAATTCTGTTAATGATGACGCTGGTAATGATGGAAATAAATCTGATGGTGATGATACTAATGGCGATGATGCTGGTGATAATGCTAAAGGTGAGGATGTTGGTGATAATTCTGCTGATAATGATGCTGATGGTGATGATGCTGGTGACAATTCCATTATACCTGGAGGTAAATCAGTTTGTGCTCCTGATGTCTGAACTGCTAATATACTCATGGTGGGTGCAGACACAGCTGCTGTTCTCTCTGACAAAAGGTTTAGAAACCTAGCCGGTAACACTTGGATACCTCTTGTATTTAAACTAACTGATTCATTTGATGATGTTGCATTTAACACCATACGCAAGGAAAGCGTTGTATTGCTTGTTGAAGAAAAAGACTGTTCATTTTTAATTATAAGGACCTGCTGCAGTGGATGTTTTATGTGACTAGGACCTCCAGTCTCTGCTGGATTTGATTTACTTGCTTCTGATCTAGACTTTAACGCCAAAGTGGTATAGAACCCACTATACACTGACCTCTCTTTCCCAGCAGAGTTGCCATTCGGTCTTACGGGTGTGAGGTTCAGGCCCTGGGCACCAGTACCAGGCGCAGATGTCTGTTCTGATGATACGACAGATGTAGTTTCATTAGCAAATGTGTCTTTTCTTACCCTTGTTTGAGCTGCGATAAATAAAGCATTTTTGGTGAATATTCCAGGTGTAGTTGATATTCTTCTGTCTGAAGATGTGAAATAATCTGACTTCTCCACATCAGCTTTAGATGTTTGCATCATATTATTAAGAAGTAATGAAGTTGTGGGAGAAAAAGACATATCAGAGGAGCTCTTGCTAAAAGTTGAACCCAAGAACTTCAACATGAAGGAAGACCTTGTCTCCATAGGTGTCTGCAATGAAGTTGAATCAATGGCTGACAAGAGTTCTTTTTGATAAGTGAAGTTATTACTGAAAGGGTTTTCAGATACCCTCAAATTAACTGGTGAGTACTTTTCATGGATATGTCTTTCGGGACCTGATGTAGTTACAAAATTGGAAATGATACCATTTTGAGAGGTTAAGGACTTTCTGTCCAACAGGATTGATGTTGTGGTACTTGACAGACTATCAGCCACATCTTTTGCTGTAGAGCTGGAGAAGATGGCAGATATTAAAGGTTTAGACAAGGTCACTGCTCTTGCTGTAGTCTCAGAAGAGACTGTGTCAATTCTGTGAGTCATGAGTGGTGTTGATGGGATGTTGATTGGTGGCACATCCCAAAAACCTTTTGCTATCTTTTCGGTACCATGGGTTTTTAGAGTTCTGTTAGTGTTAGTTTCCTGAAGACTTGTTCTCGGTATGTACTCAGTAAATGCAGAGGCTGTTTGCACTGGCACTATTTCCCTTTCATTTAAGGATAAAGCCGCACTTGAATCTGCCTTGGTGTGGATCAGCTGCTCTTGAGCTTTAGAAGACTGAGTTGCTGATTCTTCATAAACATTTGTAAACATGCTGTTTTTAGAGCCATGTAACTGTATTTGGCTCTCACCTGATGCATCCTGTGGGGCTGTAGATACAGATGAAATATAACTATACAGCTTTCCATGATCATACATTGTTCTAGTGGTTCTCCAGACAAAAAATCCCCCTGGGTTACGAGACAATGAAGTCGGTACTTGTGATGGTTGTCCTGAGAGATGTGTAACTGGGGATAATGATGGGTTAGGCTCTAGCTCGGAGGGTGCCCCTGACACTGGGCTTTGGACAAATGGCTTGTTAAATTGCATGTATGTATCATACTCGACTGAGGTGTTTGAGGTATTCTTAAGTGAAAGGGGTTTATCTGAGTACAGCGTATAAGAACCAATGGCTGGGCGAGATGATATTAGAACAGAACTAGATATGTAAGGGTGGTTTCTTGCTGGTTTAGTTTTTTTCAAAAGTGGCCATAATGAGGCTGAATCTGAAGATGATAATGACGGTAATGATAAAGTCGGTAATAATAAGGAACTTAACACTGGCGACACTGTTGATGATAACCTTGATGGTAGTGTTGGTGAAGATGACAACGGTGGTGTTGCTAATGATGATGACAGGATGTCAGTGGCAGCTGGAGGTACAGTACGAGATGCTGGTTGAGATTGGACAAAACTGGTAATTGTATGCGTGCTGAATATCAAACCTGAAGTAGAAGACTGGTTCCTAATGTGCACCACAGCAGAGGACGGGATCATAAAAGATGGCTCAGCTCTCTGAATAGAACCTTCTGCAGGTGAATGGTTAGGTTGGATGGTGCCCTTAACGGGTCTCTCCAGAGTGGAGCCTGAATGAAGAGGGATCTGTGGTTTCACAGCCGACAAAGACTTCTCTCTCATGTCCCTTTGTCGACTTGTAGGATCAGAATGGATGACCGAGATGGAATCCTCATCAGTCATAAGCAAACCAGATGGCAGAAGAGAAGAGGTGGACAGGGCTGCTTGGTCCAGAGATGATGCCAATGATCCAGACGCCTCGTAATTTATTTCATCTGTGGGAGAAGAAACCCTGATGGTTATATTGGGAATATTTCACCTTTACAATGCAGAACTTTAGTTCAAATCCTATAGAGGGTAGAAGCTATAATTTTCCTGTCATATATTCTGGAAGTTTCTTTGTGGAGCAGGCAGTCAGAATTATAGCTCTGTTGAACAATACAAAGCACTCAAAGCACAATTATTTTAAAAAGCCTTTAAAAACACTTTGAACAGACCGAACAGAACTGGTTTAATATTTTCTTATTTCAAGAAAAAAAAAATGGAGGAATCAAAATGATGATCATTAAGCATTACATCAAGGAGCATCTTCTCAGGGTCCATGCTTTTACTTTGTCAAGGCTTTGCTGCACAATACCATTTACACCACAGCCACACACACTCATTTATAGAGAACAGAAGAAATGTTTAAACAAATGACACAGATGTGTCAGATGTGTCAAGGTTCTGTGCAGGATGGCTGGGACAGGTCTCACATCCATTTATCTATCCATCCATCCATCCAGCCTACTCTCTTACAAGTCAGTGCACGTCTGGTTGATATGCTCGACAATATCAATTCATTCATTAGGATTTTGCAAGTCTGGCACATAATAGACGGGAGACGGTTTCTAAGGCATGTCAGGCTAATGGAAGCTCGTTAAAAATGTAGCACATCACTTTCAACAATTAAGATAAAAGAAGAACAGTTCAATCTTAAAGGGTTAGCGGTGATACACAAAAGGGACATTGTGTTAACAAATTAGCAGAACAAAGTACATACCAGTGTTAATTTGGCACCTATTTTGGATATAGTTTTAGACTTATTTTAGTCATTTGGCTACAGTAAGCTTTAGTCTAGGTTTAGCTGACAAAAACTGCACCATTCTAAGTAAACAAGCTCAACTAAAACTAGCCCCCAATACGTTCTTACTTAAGTTTCCAAAAGCACGAGTGTTAATATCCCATGTTTAAAGCTCAGAATGCTTTACAAATGCCTTCACTGACTAAAATCTTTCCCCTTTTCTGATGTGTGTTGCCTAAATGAAAGATGTACGGTGAACACATTTATTAGATTAAGATCATATTTTTTTAAAAAAGGTTATTTTTGTCTAATAGACTGAATTGACATGGCCAAGACCACGGTCAACTAAATCGAAACAGTGCCGACTGCTGTGTGGAAACAGGAGTTATAGGTATATAAATGCAGTCTTCTGGCTCATAGGGATTCAGTCTGAGGGAAGGAGGTGTGAGGAGAACAGGACAGAAGGGACTGAGGTGTGTGATGTCACTCACTCCAGTTTCACACCTGAGTTTATAACAACCACTTACTAGAAACAGTGAAGGTCATGGTGTCCCTTTGTCCCATTATACACCTAGTGGGGAACTGACACACTTTCCATCTCCCTGGAGTGTATATTTACACTCTGCAGTATCTCATGTGCAGCCCAACATATTGCAAATTCCTACTTCATTCTTTCTGCACACATCCTCTGCCAGAGTGCCCTTCTTGTCCTTCTTAACAATCCTGCTCGGTTGGAGATAAACTGATAAATGGAGAGAATTTTTACCCACATCATCATCATTTATTCAGAATCCAGTGCTGCATATGAGAGCAGATTCTCTCACCAAAGCCACATTACAGACCTCCGCTCCCAAAGCACCAGCCAATCAATAGTTCACAGATAGTTCACTCAGAACGCTGAAGAGGTCAAATAAAAGCTTGTTCTGCCATTTATTAAAACTGAACTTGTGCTGAAAATGGACTGGTGTTGAGTGTCTAATAATCTCTATGGCTTTGTTGACACAGCAGCGATTATTCAATTCAGTGATTCAAGCTTAACATAAATATACTGTAAATATACATAACACAATGCACCAGTTGTATGAGATACCTGAAGAACATAGAGGAGAAACAGCATTTGAAAAAGCCATGACCATTTAAAGAGACTGTGAAAAAGCTTTCATTACATTATTTACTTTATGAGTTCACACTCACACACACACACTCAAGTCTACACTCTTTTAATTTTGCGTTCTCAAATAATTTCCTGACATATCTCACCATCTCACCATCTCCATGTGGTGATGCATGATTAGACGTGCATTTTATTTGTTCAGAGGTCATTAATACTATCGAGGACACTCACAGAAAACTCCTTTACATGCTCCTTTACTTGCTTTACTTGAATTTACAGAATTACTCTTTGTCGATCAGCTGTAGCACACACAACCGGAAGGAAATATATCAGATTGTACATGTAACGTGGTCTCTCTTTATTTGGGATCTTAGCAAATCAGGGAGCGAACGATGAACCTGCTCAAATTAGATGCGTTAAAAATATTTGGATTCGAATGTTTGAAAGTCAGTGTACAAGCGTACAAAGGCTTCATGCTAGCCTACACTTTGACTGCCATATACGTAGAGTCTCTGTGAGAAGCTCTGGGAATCGGGAAGTCCAGCTGACTGTAGCTTAAACAAGTCTGATCAATTTAATACGGCCGAGCTCATCAATCTAACCCCTCCGAGAGTGACCTACTGAATGTGACACAATTTTGGCTGAGCTCAGATACTGCAGCATGCACTGACGCTGTGTGTCCTTTTGCCCAGGAAGGCTAAAACAGCGACTGAATCTGGGTCTACACTCTACACTCTTGTCCCTTTTGGGAAGCTAAGAACACTTAATTATCCAATGAACCCTTAAAGAACCTATGAAGACCCTTAGTTTCTATAAGTGTATGTATTAACTGGGTGTGTCATACAAAATCTGAATTATTGCTCATTATTCCTGCCGTAATACCTAGAATTTAGCTAAACTGTCTTAGTACTTGGTACACATTTAGAAAAAAAAAGGTTCTTAGCCTCCTAAAAAGTTTTCTGTAAGGAGATATTTATTTAACATTTATGGAAAGAGTCTCTAGTGTCAGTGCTTTGTACCAGTCAGAGGTAAAGCTATAACTTTAAATAATATAACACTGATAATATGACAAGCTGGGAGAAAAAAGAGAGATTTGTGAAAGAGCGACTGCTTATATCTGCTCTAACCTACATGAGCTAATTTGCTGTAACAAAAATGAATAAAAAGTGCATCATTCTTTAAGAAATTAGCAGAGTTCGGGACATGCTGATGCATGAAAATAATCAAAATCAGGGTGGAAACAGTAACTCTGTTTCATCACACCACCCATCACTGATTATTTTACTACAAACGCACAACACAGAGTGTTTTTATTCCTTACATAGTGTACGTAGCCTCCATCCTGCTGTAACGTTATTAAACAGTACACAATGCCACTTATTATCCACAAAGGGTGCTTAGAATAAAATAGTTTGAGAATGGCTGAAACAGAAGATTAAAAACAGATACTTACAATGGAAAATAAGGTGCTAAACTCCAACAGGTGTCGTCTTATAGTGTATACGTGTATGTGGATCTAAATACAATATAGGATATTATAAAAAATCTGAAATACTGAGGCTGCTCAAGCTCGACCCGTGAAGTCGGCACGTACACTTTCCTTCAAAGAGAGACGGATATCTCAAACCTCTTCATATCAGCCTTATGAAAAATATGATATGATTACATCAACCGTGTCTCCAGCTTCGCAGTAATTTCTTTCACACTTCAGTCCACTCTAAAGGTTCACACCAGGGACAAGACAAGCAAGAAAGATAGAGCTTTATTTAACCTCACTAAATGAACTGAAATATGAACTGTAGAACTGCACCATACATAATTCATTTTAATTAATATTAAACTAAACTAAAAGCCTGTCTGAAGGGCCGTGTTATTGTACAAAACCAAAAAAAAAAGTCAAGCAAATTGCTGGCCTACTGAAGGCACCTGCGTTAATGTGTACTTCAGGACTGAATCTGTGGGCGTTCGTGCAAAAATATGTCACGATATTTAAAGAATATGTATTTCTACAATATACATTATATATCCTGACCTATATGTTTGTTAAGAATCTGCCAGAAAATTATTAGTGTCGTATTGAAAAATAAAGCTTTAAAATTTAGTCGATGTTTTATCTATCTGATGTCTTCAAAACTAAAGGAACACTGATAATGAGGGAGAAAAAAAAATCTTTTCATTTTACAATTTTTAAAATCCAAAACCGTCAAATCAGCTGATTCCAAAATTTGTAATTGCTATTTAAAATAAATTTAAAAAAGACATTTTATACTGGGATACTGTGATACATAGTATAATGTATATTATATTGTCATGTCACCTAACTAGTCTACAGGGTTTTTTTTAAATAAAATATTTAAAAAAAACTATAATATACACGAGGATGCGACGCTGAGATCCGACAGTAAAACGGGGAAATCGCAGTTGAATCACGGTTCATTTTGTGTGAAAAATCTATTTCGAAAATGACACTACAGCTTGATCTTACTGAATTTGTTTCCTTTTTATTTACCAGTAGTGTAAACATTCAAAGCCACGCTACTTATTGCTATTTTTTTATACCTACATTTTGCGTTCAGACACTGCCGAATCGTGCCGTTGCTTGTCTGGGCTTCATGTTAAAATATCAGCTCTACAGTATGACTTAAATCTGTGCTTATTCTCAACATGGAGGAGGAAACAGCTTTTGTGCGTGTGGGTGTTAGCGGTGGAGGAGTTGGCATCGGAGTACTGAGGAGAACGTACGAGGCCGTGTGCAGCACATGGCTAATTTAAGCTCCTCTGAATCTACTGTACTCCTTCTGAAAAAGTGCACTTATCCAATGAGCCCTTAAAGAACCCTGTTTTCTAAACGTGTACCAAGTACCAAGTGCCAAGATAGATAAATGTAAACTCCTGACAGGTTCTGGGTATTGAGAAGAAAATAATAAGCAAATATTAGAAAAAAAGGGGGTTCTTCAAAAGTTTGTTGGATAATTAAGAGGGTTTAGAGTGTAAAAAAAAAGGGTTCTACTTGGTAACAATGAGGATTTTACTCCCTACCTTCCTAAACAGTAGGGGTGCCACTATCTGTGTCTGTTTACTGCTCCAAATATCCGCATCTGTATTCAGATTCAAACCCAAAATGGCTTTTTTTTTTGTTTGTTTTTTTATGTAACAGAGATGTACGCAGGAAGTTTTTTAATCTGGCTTGCATGGTTATTATTTTTGCTAGTACCTGCTTTACCATGACTTCAGTTGGTTCTATTGTACAAAACAAATAAAACAAAAACAAAATAAATGAACTAGTAGGTTAATTTAAACCGCCGAGACCCTGATGAGGCAGGTACTAAGGATGAACGCTAGAAAGTGTTTCTTTGTCCTGCAAAATTATATCTGGCCGCTCGCTCGTATTAAAGTAAAAACTCCAGTCTTAAGCAAATGCCCTGTGAATCTTTCTGACACACTATAAAAAAAATACTTTTTAAAAAAACGCCTCCTATTTGTACCTGTTTAGAACACATTATCTCTTAAATCCAAATAATGTACTGATATTTGATCAACTACACACTCATCTACAGGACCACTGTTAGATCTGCACCACACACACACACACACACACACACACACAGCCTTTCAGTTATATCTAAGTCACATCTGTGATGACATTGAGGACAGATACTGCTGCAGATGTAACATGAAAATTTGATCCCGATTGTGAAAAAAATGAAGTGATGGATCTTGTGGAAGAAAACGCACACATCTCTCCCTTCTGTCTTAAAATCACATTATTTTGAATGAAGACAGAGATTCTGCTGCAGGCTGTAAATGTCCCGTCATGAAGCAGAGAGAGACACGGAGGCAACCCGCCTTCACCGGCCAATCCCATTTATTAAAATTATGAACCGTCACTCTGGCAGAGATTCAGAGAGAGAAGTGAGCAACCATCTGCTCCTGCTCCGTCTCTCTTTCTGAATGAGGGACTCATCCTGTCTTTATGGACCATTCAAACTCCATAACACAGTTCACAAGTCACTAAAATGTCGACCTGCATGCATATGGAACGAGTAGAGGATCATGGTGATGTTTTGTTAATCACCCGAGAGGCTTCACTGGTTTTACTGAATGGTGGGAAAATCTAAACATGATCCTGAACTCCAGTAATTTGGCATCATACCATAAGAGAGCAAACTTAAACATTCAGAAAAGTAACAGTTCCAGTTTATTTGTATATACAGCTAATAAATTGGCAACTAATATATATATATATATATATATATATATATATATATATATATATCACAGTACTATTAAATTCTCGATTCTGATTGGTCAGAAGGTGTTGATTATATTTTTCTATAAGTAGCTCTCGTTCTAATCCATTGTCGTTTCCATGGCAACAGCTCACAGGCGGTCCACATAAACGGATTCGAAAACATGTCCAGTCTTTGACATGGTGAAGTTTTAAGCGGAAATGTGTTTATTTAACATTTATGGAAGGAGTCTCCAGTGTCAGCGCTTTGTAACAGTCAGAGGTCAAGCTGTAACTTTAAGTAAGTTTTCCCACATATTTCTCTGTAACATGACAAGCTGTATGTTTGAATTTTTATGCTTTGTTTTGAAGGCTTCATTAAATTAAATCAAAGTTGTTTCCCATCGTCTGAATTTGCATGTAAGAGTTTTTCGAAATTCAGTTTGAAAATAATCACGTGATTTTATATTCTAATCACGAAATTCAGATTTAGGTTTATACAATTTTACATTCACTTTTTCCTCAAAAGCAAACAATTACATATTCAGTTGATCTCAATTTTTTAACCAATCAGCTTTCGAGAAATTGCATCGCACTAAATTTGAAATGTTTTGTGCAGCCATTTTTTTTTTTTGTACCTTGATTCAAATTCACATGTACAGTTTCCAAAGCACAAAATCTAAATCCAAATCTTAGCGGCACAAATATCTTTCCATAAATGCTGTTGTCATGTGGCGACTGTTACATGCTAGTTTTTAGTTTCTCTACAGAAGCTAATAAAATTACTATCACAGTCTGGACATAAAAATAAAAAAATAGCGCTGAAAAAAAGCATTGTGTTTTCTCTAAAATCAGACCATCTTCTGACTCTCTCAACACCATGACCCAGTTCTACCGTGTCCTGAATACGGCTCCGGTTTCTGGAGACCCGACAGCACACACACCTGCTCACACACACACACACACACACACACCTGATTCAACTCAGCAGTTAAAGGTGTAGTATGTGATTTTGGTAGAAGTTAGCATTAATATACATAATTTACATGAGTGTAGCTGATTAAAGGGATACTCTGAGAAGAGAAGAGAACAGAAAACCCGTTCACTTCAAAATCAGAATCGAACTCAAAGGGAAGCTGTTAAACTCAATCAATAAACATTTAAAATACGTTACTACGAAGTGCAAATTCAAACCTCCGTTCATTAAACTGAAAGAGTAAGTGGATTAGAGAGAGCGTGTCTGTGGGATTCTGGTCAGTCTGAAGCTAGGCTTATTCCAAATGATCTACTTCTCCAAAGAGATTAAAATCAAAGTGCGCTGTTGATCTTTCTGCTGCCGTTAAGATGGTAACGGAAATGCAGCTGAGCCGAGGCTGGCGTGGAGGTCTTAACGAGACGTGTCCAGCGTGAATTCGGGATCAGACGTCCATTACGAGTGAGACTGGAGTGAACGGGTTTAAAGCAGTTAAACCTGTGGTTAAACCTTCTTCAAACTGATTGGATGTAAATCCAGGAAGTCACGGCACTACAGCGAACGTCAGCGATAAATGCAGAGGTTGCAATATTGAATATTTTGCTGTAGTGCGCAAATATGTCACAAGCAAGCAGATTTTTCTCAGCCGCTGTTCTAGTGTCATGACTCTACAGCAACACACGCAAACACGCTCACGGGCTCGGGAAAGTGCAACTGCTTCATCCATTACTAAAGAAAAAAATACCCAACCCGGAGTTTCACACTTAATACCGGTCTCTCTGGATTCAGGATACATCCTAAGCCACATACTACCACCATCCTAAAGTCCAGAATTATTGGCACCTCAAACAGAAAAAAAAAACCCTTTTCATTAACAAAAATCATTCGCTTAGGAATGCGAGTTGTTTTTTTGTTTGTTTTAATAATAGTATTCTGGCTCCAAGACATGTGGCAAAAAAATGTTTCATATAGTCTTCCATGAAAAAAAAAAAAAAAAAGAATTTCAGCATCCGTAAACTGTCGTTGCATTTGGTTAGGTCCTGTATCCCTGAGGTATAAATATGAGGTTGCACACATATAAAAATCTTGTTTTCTCTCTCTCTCTCTCTCTCTGAGATGGCTGTCTCAATCACTTGTTCACTGTTTACTTCTGAGGCTGTTCTATATAGAGCTATGTAGGTGTAGCAGTTATGGAGACAACATTTAGAAAACACTTTGACCAAACAAATGAACAATTTGAACGTTAGAAACGTCCTAGCAACCTGAAACGGCAAAATTACCGAAGTATTGAAAGCGAAATTCACCTCTAACATGTACCTGTTGGCTTTAGTGGTCGTTATACGACATTTTTACTTAGATTTATTTACGAAGTCGGCATCTCCGGTATCCATCCACTGACAAGTGAATATCGAGGGGAAAGATTATTATCGGTGTGAATATAATACGGTTTGGACAACACTACAAAATGGCCTCATCTCAAAATACACAAAGTTTGTCCTTTTTTTTTTTTTTTTTAATCACCAGAGCTTTCAGTGGAAAAGAGACAGATGTGTGTTGATCTGTACATTTCTGGTAAAAGATATAAAATACATTACACACATTCAAAAAGGACAATCATCACGTCACGCTGTTAGAGGAAAATAATCCACAACAGGCAGCGCGGTGTGACGAAACCAAGTTACTGTTGATTAAATCTATAACAGTATGAAGTGTTTTATTTCTCTTATACCACAGTCATTTGTAAAACAACCGCGATTTTTATTTAATTAATGAACGACACACCATACTTTTTATCCGTTTATAGTTACATTTAATGTCGGTGAAAAGAGTTAGTTCCTGTTCTCACTTATGTTATAGCAGCTATAAACAGTCGTTCCCTCACCAGCGTCTCTTTACTCTCTCTTATGAAGTTAATAAGACAAAAAAGAAACGCAGCTTGTCATTTTTGCCGAGAAACCGCAAAGGAGCGTAAACTCCTCTGTCCCGAAGATGTCGGAAAACTTAAAGTTACAGCTTCACCTCTGACTGTTACAAAGCGCTGACACTGGAGACTCCTTCCATAACTGTTAAATAACTGTCTTCTTACATATCAGCGATTACACACGTTTTGTTTTTTTGTTTTTTTTAATCTGTGTTTGTGGACCGTCCTCTGTACACGTCCCTGTGAATGAGCTGTTACTATAGCAACAATAACATTATAATGAGAGCTGTATTAGGAAATTAGTTAACACCTTCTGACCTATCTGTGTGATAAAAGGATGCCCGTGATTATTATAGTACCGTTTACGAATGTACGCCGTTTCAATTTGTTCAGAAAGTTCAGCCATTACTGAAATTAGATTTACTGAGCAATATAAAGAAACAGAATCTGCATTAGCTTTATTAAATGTGAATTAATAGCATTATTGTAGGACGAATCATCGCGTCAGCGCCTGTTTAACGCTGATTTTCTCTTCATTTGGCCTTCTGTAGAAATGAGCAGCACTTTTTTCCCCCTGCCCGGGTTTTATACAGTATGACAGGCAGGATGATAAGAGTAGAGAGGTGCATGTGGGCCACTTTCACTGCAGTAATCTTTGTTTCCTTCATTTTTTTTTTTTTTTTTTTTTTTTGTCTGGCACAGGGAAGATGGAGTGAGCACACTGAGAGTCCTTTTTTTTCTGAAGTGGAAGAACAAAGGCTTTAGACTCTTTTCAGAATTTCATTCCCATCTGCCAATCTTTCTCCGCTTGTCATCTGGGTATAGCCTGGTCTTTTTAGCTCCAACTCTGAGAATCGGGTTAAAAACAGAGCCAGAGACGTGGCTTTATATTTAGTATGATCAAGAAAGAAAAAAAAAAAAAACCTCCATGCGGACTCCTGCTCTGATTTCTGCTTTTATTTCATATTTACATTAAATTATACTTTATAAACAAACTCACACTGATCCTTACTGAGGAAAAAAATCTTTCTAGGATGCACAGCGAACAGCACTGTAACACTTTCAGGTTCCTTTCCGCTTCCTAGAATGGTTTAGTCTCAATTTCAGGCAATAAATTCTGAAAAGAAAAGAAAAAAAAAAGTTCTTAACCCACAGAACATCATACATTTATTTATGTGATTGTTTGTTGGTAGGTTAGTTGTGTGTATATTATGTTATATGGCAGCAGACTGAATGAGACTTAGAAGGAGACATCGGCATATCCAGATAATATCTCATAAGTAAAATTAATGTGATCCCTTTTATTTATTTATTTATTTATTTATTTATTTATTAAATATAGTCGAGTGGGCTTTTATTGTCGTTCTTCTATGTAGCTTGTACACATCGGAATGAAATGTCATTTCTCCAGAACAGTGTGCAAGCCTAC
>CM074921.1:27081180-27091522 GCA_037576815.1 Pangasius larnaudii
GCTAGTGGGTGCAAGTGTTGAGGATGCAGAAGATAGGGAGAGGTGGAGAGTGATGATTCCCTGTGGCGACCCCTGAAGGGAAAAGCCGAAAGAAGAAGAAGAAGAAGAAGAAGAAGAAACTGTCGATCTGAAAATCCAGGTTTAAGAAATAAATCAGATCTGCTCTGCTCTGATTAACTAAACACAACTGTTTCTTCTGCATAAACCAAAGAACAGCGTCATTTCTCCAGCTTTAGTTTAAATATTACATTTGAAATAGTTTCCTCTGATTATCAACACAGCGCTGTGAAAAATCACAAACATCCGCGCTTGGAATTAGATGAGGCAGATTAGACGGGAAGCGAGCGCCGGTTCCCGGGATGAAATGTTTTAATTGGCATGTTGGACAGTGAGGAACGAGGAGCGAGGAACAAGGCCAGACAAGGGAGCTGGATTCATCGGCATTCCGATCTCTTACATCAGCAAGCCGGGAGTGAAAGCGGTCCGGAATACGAGGGGGGGGGGGGAAACTTCATTACTCCTCTGAACTTCTGCCCAGCCTTTTCTTTTTCACTGCAGCGTAAAGAGATAAACGCTGCACGTACAGGGTTGTGATATTTGTGGAAGTCTGCGGCAGGTCCAAGCCTGCACAGGGAGTGACGGGAAAACCACCATCGCTAAACACTCCCACATCGTACACAAACACGGAGAGGCACAAACGCCAGCGGAACGCTCGGATACTGAGCTCCGACAGCTGCGATTCCGAAACTCTGCTGTTCCACACATGCCTGCACGCTGAGCCGCAGGAAGGCGTTCGCTTCGGCTATTAATACTTTCTGCTGCGTGAGGAGGAACCCGACCCCCCCGTGAGGAAGGAGTGTGGACGAAGGGGGGGGGCTGGGCGCTAAACCCATGACTCTGACTTCACTCGCAATTCAACGTTTTAACTTTTCTGTGACATCCTGATGTTCACAGTCACCAGGCTGCAAAAAGCAAAAGGAGGAGAAGACAAATCAGGAAGCAGGAAAACGAAACGAGCGCTCTTCATTCTCACGCCTCCGCATGCACGCGGGTCACGGGGCCGTGTTCCCGAGATCAGACTTCACACATTTATCAACGTGTGTGTGTGTGTGTGTGTGTGTGTGTGTGTGTGTGCTCACGGTTCTAAAAATAAAACCCCTCCAAACGAGATTAAAAGGTAAAATACTAATTGCGTTTGTAAAGAAATCCCTAAACATGGGCGAACAAATGCACAAAGATGTTACCGACTGGTTCAGTGATCACCTTAATGAACACGCAATTTAGTGTATTTCTACAAAAACAAACAAACAAACAAAAAAAAAAATACGTATAAAATAGTGGGCGGAGACAATGCAAGCAGGTTAATTTATCACCTGTGAGTTACAGTGTGAACTCACTTCAGGAATTAGAGATTAGTTGTGTAAATTAATACAGCTGAAGGGCAGGTATTAAATTTGCCGAAGTCGTTGAAAACGAAATTGCGCCTTTTACTTAAAACGTCTTAACATTTCCACATCAAGGATTTGATGTTTATAAAACCCAGATGTTCGGAAAGCAGCTCCAGCCGTAACATGAACGCCAGGTTTACATTAATGTGCTCCTTCGAATACATTATCGTTTCTATAGTAACAGCTCACATGCAGGGACTTGTACAGCGGATGTTATGCTTTGTGGTTTCTTGGTAACGAGAGAAGTTTTTCTTTTTTTTTTTTAATCTAAAAGTAATAGGGCTATAACCTTTCGATTAGAACGGACAAAAACGTCTGTTGTCTGGAGAAATTTCTTTTTTCTTTAACAAACTCAAATACATGAGCTAGCTAAGTGAGCTAAATCATGTACATACACGCTAGCTAACTTGTATTGTGGTGTTGTGTTCATTAGCAACTGCGACTTAAAGGACTAGCTGGCCAAGTGTGAAACATGTAGCTAGCTATTTACTTCTTACCTTAACACGAAATTATTGGATTGTAATTATAATTGTAATTATTGGATTTGTTGTCACTTGTGCATTTCAGGACCTAAACAACGTTCAAAGTGGCAGCAGGAACACTATTGTTCATTACCTGATACGAGGATACAGTCACTGTGAGAAAGGCATCAATAGTTCAATTAGCAAAAGAAAAAATAATAATAATAATAATAATAATAATAATAAAAATAGACTATGATGAAATGTTTGGAGCTCTCTGTAACTCGATCCTAACCACTGGCCTGTTTAGCTTTCCTTCAGGATTTTGAGAACAAGCACAAACTGTAATCTCGAGCACTGGGACAGCAGGAGGGCGGGGTGTGAATCTGATGCCTGGTTGTAAAAATACCTCGGTGTTTGTGCAGTGGGCTTAAGAAGGGCTTTAGAGTATAATGGGGCTGGATAAATACAGAGAGCTAGCGTCTGCTGAGCTAGAAACCTCACAGCAGCGCTGAGGGAGATCCGTCACAGGTTTAAATACTCGCAGCTTCTCTTCCTGCGAGCCTTTCCCAGAAACAGTGTTCTAATCTGGGCCTGTTGCTGCCCGTCCGTCGCAAACACACACACACACACACACACACACGTGTGCACATGTACACACAATGCCTCTAAAAAAGCGTCCCTGAGGAGTCTCAGAGCGGTGCCGGAGACAGGAGGGGCGGAGCTCGAGAAGACTTTAAGCACGGCATACGCACGCCGTCCCAAACGCAGTCCAGCGTCGGAGAGCGAAGGCAGGACGAATTCCTCTCCTGACTGTTTGTGCTGAGGGAACATGCCACGGCTCGGCGAATAACAGATGACGTAGTGCAGAGATCACGCAGACGTGCGAGGACTCGGAGACCAGCGCTTTCGGGTTCACACCCACTCCGACCTGGCAGCTCGAGTATTTACCTCAACTTTCAGTGTTGTATTGCACAAACAAAAGACAATACACACTGAGCAGGTTTCAACTCACTGAGCAGATTTTTTACTGAAAAGAAAACTTGGCAAACATCGTCATTTTCCTCATTAATTAATATTTTACTAAATCTGTGTGTAAACAACATCGTGAGACCAAACTGAACTAAAAATCCCTGCAAAAAAAAAAAAAAAAAAAAAACGGTGCTGATTTGCACTCAAACATGTACATTGATGAACACAATCAGCCGTAAATTCGCAGGCACGTAATTAACCCCAACAGAGCTGATTTACATTTAGCGACGCCCACAAAACTCCATAAAAGGCAAAGCTCAAAAAGTGACAAAACGGCAACTCAACGGTCAAAGAGACCATGTGGTGTGATGAAGCGGATTCGCTCTTACCAGCTCAAAGTGTTTTATTCCTCTTAAACCACAGCAACTTGCCAACGACTACAATTTGTTACTTATTAAACACAATGTCACAGTATACTTTTTATCCATTTGTAGTTACAGTTAATGTTGCGGAGCATCCGTGAAACTATGTTCCTGTTCTTTCACCAGCCTCTCTTTTCTCTCTCTCTTGAAGCTAATAAGTTTATTAAAAAAAACACACACACACACACACACACAACACTGCAGCCTGTCATGTTACCGAGAAACCGCGAAATATAAACCCCTCTGTCTTGAAGATTTTGGAAAACTTACTGACCGTTACAAAGCGCTGACACTGGAGACTCCTTGAATAACAATGTTAAACATCTCCTTTCATAAAACTTCATATCAATGATTACACACGTTTATCAATCCGCTGTACGGGTCACTGTGAATGAGCTGTTACCATAGAAACGATAACGTGTTAAAATGGGAAATGGATGGGAAGCCCAAAACATGCATGATGTTGTTGTTGTTGTTGTTGTAGAAGATAATATCCAGTGTGTGGACTGCATTATTATTTCTTCTTGGGTATTTCTGAAGCGTATTACCTGGTCGTACTCCAGCGCCCCGGGGTACAAGGGCCAGCCCAGGAACAGCTCCGCTATCACACAGCCCAGTGACCACATGTCTATGGCTTCACAAAACGGCAGGCCCAGGATGATCTCCGGAGCCCTGAGAGGCAGAAAAACAGCACATCAGAGCGGAATTAGTGGCTCAAATCAACCTTAAATGAACAACTCTATTCTAAACAAGTGCTGGGGACAAATACAAGGCCCAGTGTTTTAACATCCTGCCTCCTAACATCTAAACACGGCCTGATGATCGCTCCTGTGACCTGCAGCTTGGGTGGAACCTGGAACACACACAGCACTGGAGCAGGAGTGCCAAAGCCACAAACGAGAAAATCCTATCAGGCAGAGCAAAGGGGGGGGAAAATATCTGAATTTTACCTCAGCATTTGTCAAAGGACAGGGACAGGACGACTCCATGCTAACAGCATTACTGATGCAACCTAATAAAACCGACGTTTAACTGCAATCTGCAGAAATGTCTGGATCTAAAGCTGACTCTATTCACATGAACATGAGTGCATGTTCTCGCCCATTTAATAAACTAATATATTACATAAAATATATGTACTGGTACTAAATAAACTAGTAAATTACTGCTGAATAAACTATAAAACAATAACCACTGAACAACTACAAACATTACCATGAATAAACAACTAAAACTATTAATACTGTAGAACTTTCTGCCAAATAAAATATTAAACTTGCAAAACTACAAAAAAACACTACTGAATGAAATACATAAAATTTCTACTGAATAAACTAATAATTATTACATAAACTATTACTTCTGTAATACTAAATTATATTTTTAAAAAAACCTACTGAATAAAATAGAGTATTACCAAATTACTATTAAAATGACTACAATTTAAAGTACTGAATGAACTACAGAAAATACTACTGAATACATTACTACTGAATAAACTGATTAAACTACGTAAAAAAAAAACATACACAAACCTGCACTACAGAATAAACTACCTAAAATTATTACAGATTAAACCACAAAAAAATAAATGACCTACTAAACAAATGACAGAAATTACTACTTAATAATCTACTAAAATCAGCACTGAAAAAGTTACTGAAATAACTACTGAATAAAAACTACACAGAATTACTACTGAAAATGACGAATGAATAAATAAACTGCATAAATCGACACCGAGTATTTTCCTAAAAACTGCGACTGTAGTTGTGTAGTAAACTACACAAAATTTTTTTAATGAGAAATATACTAAAAATTACTACTGAAAAATCCAAAAAAGAATAAAATCACTACTGAATAAACTACTTTAAATTCAGTAGTACAAAATAAATTCTACTGGATGAGCTACTGAAAATAGAATAAACTAGTACTGAATGAACTACATAAAATCGCTACTAAACCAACTACTGAACTACTAAAAAAAAAACACTACTGAATAAACTACATTAAAAAAATATATAAAAAAAAAACTACAAAAACTGTGCTGATTGGTCGTGAGCAGAAGACAGCAGGAGGCAAATAGTCACTAAACATTACAATTAATGAGCTCACAGTTTGAGCGAGTAGGAGTTTCCAGGTACTTCATACTTTAATTTTTATTTATTTATTTTTGTTTTTTAAAAAAAGTATGCGTATTAGACGCGATTGGTCCAAAGCTCTTACGCAGCCCCGCCCCCGAAAAGGTTTTTTTTGAAGACATGCTGAAAAATCAATGTCTCTGTATAATCACATTCAGCATCCAGGTGGAGTTTCTCATTTAAACATCATGTTCGTGGTAGTTTTCAGCAGCAGAACTTGTTTTAGTGGTCATGTTTTTCACTATTTTACATTTCAGTTTATAATATTTAAGAGATGAAGAGAGTAAATGCGGAGGCTCGGGTCGGTTAGCGCTGTGGCTAAGCTCGACCCCGGGGGTTTTAGGTTAGCCCGTTCGTGGGAGTGATGCGGTCACGCCACGTGAGGTTGAGGGTGATGCAGCTCCACTCAGGGCTCGTTAGTGCAACCTGAACTGACAGCTTAGTGTTACTCGGGTTACACCGGTGTCTCGTTACTGCTGTAAGCGCGCCTGCCTGCGAGCCTCCTACGGCGTGTACACAAAAGATGAAACCCTGTATGCCATGACTCTGCCTCCAAGCACATCCACGTTAGCTTTCCTTCACCGCTTCAGACCTGACAACCCCTGAAGAGGAATAATGCCGAGCTGGTAAAAACACAGCAAGCAGTAAAAACCGCAACGCAGTAGGTTTTTCCATAAAGTCGTGCTCCAACTGTTTCCGTGCATCTGCACTGACTAGCGCAGGAGAGCAAACAGCAATGTTATTTAAATACCTCAAATTAATGAGAAAGTATTACATTTGACACAACATTGTAGGAAATATTTAATCTTTTTTTCCCTTATTAAAAACTTCGTCCTTTTTTCCCCCCCTTTTGATTTTCAATGGAATCCCAAAAACAGATAAGCGACGTTTAAAATATACACATCTAATGTCAGTTAAGTTGAATATACATTAATAGATTTAGCTTCACATTAGTGAACTCAAAACATTCTCCACTGGCCGCGACAGAAAGTGAGGACGCCACGTCAGCGAATCCTTCAAGCAGGAAATTCGACACAAAAGTCGAAAGGAAAGCACCGGTCCCAAGATTACTAATGCGAGATGAGGGGAAAGGGGCGGGGCTTCCAGGGGTGTCAGTTAATTACAGATTTTCTACCCAATTTTTTCCCCAAATTCGCATATCATAAAATAATTATTTGTTTTCCAAGTTGAGGTCGTCTTTGGAACGCACAACGTAATGCGCTCACGTTATCAGCGGCCATTTTGTGGCCGACATTAAATTATTATTTTTTTTTAATCAAAATCTCATCTAAAAGCCACCAAATCAGAGGATGGCATAAGATGACGACAAACTCATGAAACGGCCACAAATATAACAGTGGCGATCGTGAACCAAAACAAAACACGTGGATTTAAAACGTGGACGAGCGAGTTGTTGATTTGTGGCAGCAGAAAGACGTCTCATCGGACCGAGTCACGACCGAAATAAACAGAGAACGAAGTCCAGCTTCCTGTATCCTTATTACGCAAAGCCACCAACAGCTTCAAACTCTTTTCCGCTGTTTAAAATGTTTCCTCCAGGCACAACAGCGCTACTATTACACCGAGGACTCGTCTCTGTTTACGTGAACCCGTTTCTAAGCGTTCTACAAACACACACACACACACACCTCATTTTAATCTAATATTTGTCAAATCAAAAGAACGAAGCTGGGTGTGTTTCCATGACGTACATTTGCTCGTCACACTAAAAATTCAAACCTCATTTTAATCCAGTATGTGTCATTAATTGTAAGTGCTTATTCTAGGGGGCGTGGCTAAACAAGTTTGATCATTACTAGGTCACATGACCATATATGAACCTGTGCTAGGAACTCAACAACGTACCTAAAGTCCCCGGAAAAGTCACTTCTCCAAAACGCCCTTTTAACATCATCTATAATTTATTATTTTAACTCATTTTGGTTTCGGCGTGAGACGATAGAAACGTGCGAGCGCTTCCTGGAGAGTCTTTACACATCAATTTAAAAAGACAACAACTGAAATACACCGATGCAACTCGGTATAAAAAAAATAACTGGATATTTTGAAACAGACAGCAAGGTGATTTGGTGTAACTCTGATATTTGGCGTTACGCCATCTTCTCATTGATGACTTTTGAGCGTTAGAGGATCTTCATCGTATCATCTGACACGGAGAACGTTATCACACGGTCTGTTAAAGAAACTGGCTGAGATTTTTTTTTTTATTTTATTACTGTCTCTCGTACGGTGTGATTTCAATCCTGCCAGATTCGTCTGTCGACTGGATCATCTGCTATTTTTATTGGGAGGAGATGGAAGAAGGCTGATCAGGCAGGAAGGCTGGCAGGTCTGCAGCTCTCCCCAGCTTCCTTTATCTCCAACATCAGCCACCATGATGGAAATGTCTGAAGAACACCATGGGCCAAGAGTAATTACACATAGCGATGATGGAACGGCGTCAGGGTTCTCCAGGGTGCTTTCGGAGTGTTCTGCTCTAACTGAGAACGAGCCATGATCAGGAGAGTGATAACACGAGTGAGCTCAGCGTTTAAATGTTTATCTGTGATGCTAATGGGCCATGAAATGATTCTTGGGATCCAACAGAGCAGTCGCATCAGAATTAATCAGGCTAATCTGAAATATTACATACATATTACAGGAAGCGTGAGCGCCGCAAGAGCAACAAGCATCTCTGACGTGAACGCAGGGGAGCGTCACGGCTGCACATACGCTGGAACGCTCTGTACCGTCTCTCCTTCCACACGTTACAGAGAACATTCCTGAGAATACCGTATATACCGTATACATGAGGACATGTGGCCTGATTTCCCTTCGGACCTTCTTATAGACATTTTCCACACGGTAACAAATCCGGAGCCCCACATTTGGTCGAGGTTTTCATTGCCACGTGAACCAGACTATAAGCACACGTGCTCAATTTAGTTCCTCTACATGTGGGCGGAGCTATAAATAGCGCAGATTGTCGATTGGCTACAGCTGCTTTTCTCTCAGCGACTGTCGCGACTGTCCTGATCATTCTCCGGGAATCGTAACGGCTCTCTTTTTGCTCTTCACTGCTGCATCGATATTCCCAGGTTCTTAATTCTTAAGTTCATTTCTTTTAGACTTGTAGAATGCTTGTAGCCTTTTAAACGTGATACCTATAAATACATGACTATTTCAGCCGACCCGTGGAGTCACCCCTCAGCCCATGGAGCCACGTGTATTTGTGTATTGAAGAGATCAAGTTCTCATCATCAGCGTGGTAAAAACAGCCGACGAGTCACAGCACTGCAGAGGTTTAAAGTTTCCCAATTCCAAAGCCAACGCTTTTCCAATTAGAAAGTGAAGCTGGGAGATATTTCAGTACAAATATAGCCTGTCCGATGTCATCCCATGCTGTATAATGCTCATGTATCTCTAGTGCTAGGAGTTCCACCCAATTTTATTTATTCATTTCTTTGTATAGTCATATTTCATATTTGCAGTGATAACCTGGTCTAACCTGTATTGATGGGAGGGGAAAAAAAAGATGATGTTGAAATTAAAGGGAAAATTGATTTAAAATTCTGGACCAAAAAAGTCTCATCATTATATATAAAACAAAACAACATACACAAAACACACAAAAAACACACACATCAAACCTCTGAGTTGTTCTTTCTTTTTCGTTTTCATTTTGGAAATCAAAAGAACGAAGCTGGGTGTGTTTCCATGACGTACATTTGCTCGTCACACTAAAAATTCAAACCTCATTTTAATCCAGTATGTGTCATTAATTGTAAGTGCTTATTCTAGGGGGCGTGGCTAAACAAGTTTGATCATTACTAGGTCACATGACCATATATGAACCTGTGCTAGGAACTCAACAACGTACCTAAAGTCCCCGGAAAAGTCACTTCTCCAAAACGCCCTTTTAACATCATCTATAATTTATTATTTTAACTCATTTTGGTTTCGGCGTGAGACGATAGAAACGTGCGAGCGCTTCCTGGAGAGTCTTTACACATCAATTTAAAAAGACAACAACTGAAATAAATCGTTGCAACTCGGTATAAAAAAAATAACTGATATTTTGAGACTGATAGCAAGGTGATTTGCTGTAGCTCAGTCCTTCTCTACGTCATCATCATTTGTGAATTAACGACAGACCCGAACAAATGTGGTCACATATTGATCGAAGGCTACGATACGGTATCGTATCATATCGTAACAGATTCAGTGGCGTTGTCAAATATCGAATCGTTGCCTTATTAATAAAAATCCTACTGCATGGAAGCCTGAAGTTCACATCTCCAGTCTATACTGAAGAAAAAAACACTAAAACTCAACTCTTTTCCCCCAACAGGATTTAATAAAACCTTTCCCAAGATCACCATTTCTATAAAATCTTTTACACTGTCAGTATTTCTCACTGTCATTATAAAATGAAAGAGATTTTAAAAACGTTGATAGTGAGGTAAACGTCCGATCATACACCGTGATGAAGTAAGCGGTGAGGTAAACGTCCGATCATACACCGTGATGAAGTAAGCGGTGAGGTAAACGTCCGATCATACACCGTGACGAAGTAAGCGGTGAGGTAAACGTCCGATCATACACCGTGACGAAGTAAGCGGTGAGGTAAACATCCGATCATACACCGTGACGAAGTAAGCGTCCGATCATACACCGTGACGAAGTAAGCGTCCGATCATACACCACGACGAAGTAAGCGGTGAGGTAAACATCCGATCATACACCGTGACGAAGTAAGCGTCCGATCATACACCACGACGAAGTAAGCGGTGAGGTAAACGTCCGATCATACACCGTGATGAAGTAAGCGGTGAGGTAAACGTCCGATCATACACCGTGACGAAGTAAGCGGTGAGGTAAACGTCCGATCATACACC
>CM074921.1:27094606-27108743 GCA_037576815.1 Pangasius larnaudii
AGTGAATGAACAGCAGGCCTCCTCCAGATTCTGAACAAACCTGATCGCATATTGATCGGAGGATACGAAATCAAATCAGTAGCTAAATGAATTTATTAAAGCAACGGAACTCTAAAGTCACTTAGGACAAGACTCAGTTCAATAAAGTCAAGTGTTCATAATCTGTTTAAAATTAAAACACAGGAATTCTGGGGATTTATCGTACATATCTGCGTACGGTAGTTAAATGAATTTAGCTAAACATCTGTAGCTGAATCGTGTGAGGATTACAAGCCCCTACTGCCTGACGAATTCATGCCAATAACATCGAATGCAAAACTCTGTGGTGAGCTACATCTCCTGCAAATGAGAGGGAAAAAAATAAATAAATAAAAACATTTGCTAGAAAAGCTTCCAAGAACGCGTACTGTACACCAGCGCATGCTTTTCTTTCCCCCTCCTCTGCTTTACAGACTGCTATGGAACTCGTCAGAGGAAGTGCAGGAAGTGTACGGAGAGCCGAGCGGGGAAGAACGGATCTCACTGACTCGTGGGAAAGAATTTAATAACGGCAGGAAGAAGGGAAGAGGTTCGTCTCCTACGTCTCACATCTGTCTCCTACATCTGCAAACCAACATCGGAAACTTCGAGCACGAGGTGAAGGATCTACATGTCGCCTTCCCTTCCTAGCTGACGAAAGCAAGCGCGCCGCTAGATTACAAACCGCCATGGAAACAAGAACAGGACGATTCGACCCTCACAACATTAAACGTGGTGTAGCTTCTAAGCTGTAGTTATTAGTTACACATTCTAGCAAATAAATACATTAGCAAATGTATATATATATATATTATACAAATAAATAAATATCAATTCCATGCATTTCCCAGTAAGTAAAATATTTAGAAATTTTAGAAATATTTTCTTTCTTTCTTTTTTATTTCTTTCAATTGTTATTATTCTTATTACACGTGATAATTTTTCATTCGACGACCATTTCCGAAAAATCTTTCCTGAACATCTCCCGTTTTTATTTCAAGTTTAGTGGTTGATATTTGAAAAGGTTGTTATATAAAAATAAATACTCATAACACAACACAAACTTAGTGCCAATTTCTACTTCGGAGAAATGTGTGTGCATCCACTCGGGCCGGACGATATAACGATATAATATCAATATCATGATAAATTATGATACATTGTTTTTTTTTTTTTAAATTATTTAACAAACTGCCTTGAAGCAGCTGATTTAATGCTAACGTTTTTACTCCTTTTCAGCCAATACAAACATCATTTTATTATAAACAAACACCAATTTTATTTAATGTCCACAAAAATAGTCACTGAGCAGCGCTACTGTATTCGCAGTCAGGTTTTAACGAGATTTATACCGTATATCCTGAAACATGTCATGTATCGTAGAAATGCTTTCAATAATCGTGATTTGATTATTATCCTCATATCACACAGCCCCAAATCCCAGATAAATCCCAGATAAATCCCACAATTCCTACATCAACGCATCCCTGATTTTCATTCTAAACAGAACGTGTTGAACAAACTGTCGCTTTATCGAACCGAATCTCACCCTAAGCGACTTTAGTGTCGTGGTTTTGTTAGCAGTCATGAAAAAGCGAAAGCGATTCTCTAAGAATCGTGAGGAACTGAAACGTGCAGCACACACGAGGAGAACAGCTCTGTAGTGGAAACGCCACCAAAAAAAAGACAAACATTACAGCAAATATCAGAAAAATGTAAAAGCTGCTTAGTGTTTAGTTCATAACGATGATCCTGGGTTTAAACATCCATGATCAAGACAGAATATATGCTGAAAAAGTCCTGAGTATCAGTATATTTACATTATAAATGTTTATTTTGTCAGACAGTCCCAAAGAAATGTTACTACACCTCTGTGTAGAACATTACGGTTCTCATAAAGGTTCTGTTTAGAACCCTAGAACAAGCTGTTTGTGAGAAAAGGTAAAACCAAGTAGAACCCTTTTTTTAAGCTAAGAGCCATTAATTATCCAATGAACCCTTGAAGAACCCTTGAAGAACCCTTTTTTGTGTGTATTATCAGGGAAAATGTGCAGTAAAACTTCTAATTATTGCTCATTATTTTCTACTTGATCTCTAGAACCTGTCAGGAGTTTAACGTTTAGCTCGTGGTTCACTCTCACGAAGGGTTCTTTAAGGGTTCGCTGGATAAATCACAGGTTCTTAGCCTCCATATAATTGTTCTACTTGGAACTCTTTCTCACTGGAGAACACGTTGCTGTAGGCTTCTACCTAAAACCTTTAAAGGGATCCCTGAGAGGTGCAACTGAAGAACCTTTAACGGTTCTAAGTTTTTAAGAGGGTAGTTATATAAGCTACATTTTTCAGACTGTCAGATGTTAATAAATAAATGGATGAATAAAACGTTTGCATATGTAACGAAGCGAAAGCGGCTTCTGCCAGAATTTCAGAGTTTCTCTGATTGAATTATTATATAAATGATCTTTCTTTCTTTCACCGACAACAGCTAATGCAACTATCTGCTAGAGAAACTCAGTGGCGTACGCTTCTGCACAGAACCTTCTATATAAAGGGAGAACCGAAGAACTCTTCAGGGTTCGAAATATCCTTAATAGTGTAACTGGTACTTCTAAATGTTTCTGCGTTTTTACAGATTAGAAGGGGGTGAAAAAAATGGAGCAAAAACAACCGAGACCAAAAGAAACAAAGGATGTTGAAACCTCATGAGAGGAACGACCACTTCCGTTTTCCTTCTAAAAGCCAGGAGTCTGAGAAGAGAAGAGAGAAGAGAAGAGAAGAGAGAAGAGAAGAGAGAAGAGAAGAGAAGAGAAGAGAAGAGAAGAGAGAGAAGAGGAGAGAAGTGAGAAGAGAAGAGAAGAGATGAGAAGAGAAGAAGAGGAGAAGAGGAGAAGAGAAGAGAGAAGAAGAGAAGAGAGAAGAAGAGAGAAGAGAAGAGAAGAGAAGAGAAGAGAGAAGAAGAGAAGAGAGAAGAAGAGGAGAAGAGGAGAGAAGAGAAGAGAAGAGAAGAGAGAAGAACAGAGAGGAGAAGAGAAGAGAGGAGAGAAGAGAGAAGAGAACAGAGAAGAAGAGAGAAGAGAAGAGAAGAGAAGAGTAGTAAGCGTTCTCTTCGGCACGGACGCCTCATCCTGCCTACAATCACAAAACAAAACCGTGACATCAGCTGCTGAAAAATGTCCCCGCAGCGTTCTCACGCAGAGAGCAAGAAGCCGAGCTGCTTTCATCCTTCCATTTCTTTCTCAACAACGAAAACCTCTCATCCTCTCAGCGATCCCGGAGAACTCTCCCCAGCGCCGTTACTCGCGCTGAAATTAAGCAGATTATACTGTGAGTTTGTTAGTGAACTAGTCATGATACAATACAGATCATTTGTTTACTCGGTTGCCAGAAAAAGCAGGTTTAAGCAGGTTCTCATAAATGAATGATGAGGCTGAGTTACATCAGCAAAGCCACAGAAACCATGTGGACATGATGCCACAAGCAAACAATAAAGCACAACTTCCAGCCCTGATGAGGAATAATGCGTCATCCTTCTTGGGGTGTGTGTGTGTGTGTGTGTGTGTGTGTGTGTGTGTGTGTGTGTGTGTGTTCGGGGTTTTTACAGTAAGCACGAGGGGAAAGCAAAGCTGCCACTTCTCTGTTTTAATTAAAATGTACACAATAGAAAAGTTTATATGCTCACGTTCCTTCTTCCTGTCCTAGGAAAAAGACATTATGGACAGAAATTATGAAGAAAGTAAGCATGTGAGCAACTTTTCCAGCATCTACAGTTTAATTAAAATGGACGAGTGGCAGCTTTCCCCCCCCCAAGAGCCTTGCGTTTACCATAAAACCCCGTATATACACACACTCCACTTTCTACTGCTACTGTTTTAATCACTTTCTAATCATCATTACTATCAAAACTATCTGTATTTTAACGAGCGTTAGAAATGACACTTTGTTGTAGTGGCCTATTTAAACTTTTTCTTTCCCTTTCATAGGAGAAAGTGCAGTTTTTGACAATTTTTTGGTCTGTAATAAACATAGCTAACTGGTGTTAACTGTATACATGTCTAATTTTAGCAAAGACAAGCGCAAAGTGGAATTTGATTGCAGTTTAATGAACAAAGGACACCACTTCAGCGCATCTTTTAAGCGAGAGAACAGAGTCAAGACAAGAGCACTGATCGCGTCACTATAATGACGTGAGATCAGTGAAGAGGGCGGGGCTTCCAGGGGATGATGAGTTCAGAAAAACCTGTGTGACAATCTATGCATCATTCTAGATACATATACCAACTGGTTTTTTTGCTGGGGGCGAAAAAAAAACCCTTCTGCTCATTTTTGAGCGATAACTCATAGCAGCGTAGTCCGATGTGAAGCTTCTACGCAACATACGAAGGCTCTTCATGTCATTTCTGCAGAAGCTGAAGTCAGCTTCAGCATGTTTAGTGCTTATAAGGGCTTAATTAGGGTCTACTCGACTTTTCCATTAGCAAAGATGAACATCAGAGTCGTAATGAAGTCATAAAACGCCGCAGACGCACTTTATGGGAATGATTCAGTGCGCGGCCCCTTTAACTCAAAGAACAGGCATTAAATTGCGACAAAATCTAACCCAGACCACCGCCTCGCCCCGCCCAACACCTTCAGCGCAGGCTATCTCTATTCCACCTTCTAAAAGCAACAAAAAAACAGCTGACTATTTAAGTTGGTGACCTTGACCAAGAGCTGGGGCGATCTCTCCAGCATGCATTTCATCCTGACTCATTTCACTCCAACTGCCAGCGCACTTCACCATCTATAGAAGTCAAACTGCGCTGGCGAGCCTCCCGTCAGCTAATTTTAGGCGGCTCAGCTCTCTCCAGCCCTCGTTCCCCCCCCCCCCACCCCCCTTTTCCATCTGTATGTTTGGGTATTTACTCTCACTGGAGAAGCAGCAACAGCAGGCGTAGCCCGGCCATCACCAGCGTGTCACATGCCAAGAGTTTCGGCTGGAGGTTAGAAGCGGCGCTCAAAAGTTGGAGGCTCACTCACGGGTTTAAAAGAGCAGCAGCAAGAAGTAAATATTTTCCAAGGCCATAAGTGATAAATACAATGTAAACATCATGGACGATGTCAGAAAAACTTTGCCAACTTTTCCAGAGCTTGTCAATACAACATCAATAATGACATTATGATCTGTTATCCTTTGTTACTTGCTGTTTTGATACTTGCTGTTATTTTGGCATCGGTTGTTTGCTGAATCTCCTTAATGCTGGACAAAAAAAAGCCTGCAGAAGCAAAATCATACATCCTAATACATCGAGTGTATCGTAAAAATGTCTTCAAGTATTATTTAAGATATTTCAGCCACATCACTGACCCCTAGCATCTACGCTAGTTCTTGAGAGAGCTCCCAGTAAGGACATGTGCTCTGGAACTCGGCGCTCCATGTAAACATTCTCACAGGACTGAAGCTCTCATTGAGATTAACTGGGTCAGTCTTGATTATGTAACATGCATTTCAGGTTCATTTTTCTTAACTCGAGACAGGAACATACTCAGCCGCTACGGCTTGTTTTTTTGTCAGATAGTTTTCATTTGTCTAAGATTTGCCTGTTTTTTGCATTTAAAAAAGGTGCGAAAATGCAAAATTAGGGCCCAAGTGTCTAAGGTAGAAATCTGTTAGGATTATTACTGTTCTTTTTCTACAGACATTTTTTGTGTTTTTGAGGCTCTCGGGATGCTTAAAAACCCACAAAACTTGGCACTCGCATCAGAAGTGCTGGCCATCAGGATCTGGCAAAGGCTTGGACGCGGGCGTGGCCCTGGGATTCGACTGTGACATTGTTCTTCATTGCTCACGTCCAGTTTCACCTACATGCACCAAATCTGATACACATCTTGGTCTTCTTAATACAGACGAATTTCACAATCACACCTATTACCTCTGCTCAACAGGAAGTCAACCATTTTGACACGTACTTTATACTTTTATATGCAACTTGTGACCGGATCATGAGCTGAGACAATCTCAGCTAAACGTCAAAGACATTTTCGATATCTTAAACAGAGCTGAACTGCAGCCACATGCCAACGCCGGCTCATGAAACTGACACTGCTGCACCCTTGGTGCTTGGGCCCACCAATCGCTGCTTGCAGCTATGTTGTGTTACAATTTTATTTGTTATTTTGGGAGAATACTGCATCTGATAGGATCCAAAACGACACACAAGAGAGCAGGAGCAGTCATAAATACAAAACAATAGGCACGCCAGTTATTAGAGAACATTTATCTGACTTTCAGAAGGGAAAACGTCAACCTTTGGACCTTTTTTTTCTATATTTAACCGTGCTTAGAGGAACATTTGTGAAAACAAAACACAGTGAATCTTTTGTTGCTACAAATTAAATTTCTGCTTTCTCCATTTTGTCAACTTTATAAATCAAAAGACAGACATTAATGCACAAAAACAAAAGTTTAAAAAAAAAATGTTTAGACGGATGAAAACTCATTTAAAAGGAATGCCATTTAAACTCAATGCCACATCAAGTCTTATAAAGTTTGCTTACGATTCGTTAATTAAGTTCTTCTCTTTGCTCCCAACAGTTATTGCTTTTTTTGTTCTTTTAAAAAAAAAAAAAAAACCTATTGTGTTGGAGTATGTTTCCAGAAACACTGCTTCCTTTCCCATACTAACTGACTATAAACCTCCCCCCCAGCAGCAGTAACACTGTTTTACAGAGTTGGTATGTGGCTCCTGAATAGACAGGATGTTTGTCATAGATGATATTTCCTTTCCAGCAAATTTTTACAAGACCTCAAATGTGACTTGACCTGATTAAAATGGAGGAAAAGATTGCTTAAAAAAACATCAGTATTGCGTGTTATTACTGTAAAGAACACCTAGGCTTTGGATTTACCTTTGTATTGCAGTATCTAATATTTAGGAATGAGAATTTCAGAGGAAAAACAAAAAAAAGGTGAAAAATTGAGTTTAATGATACTTTCATGTCTACTACAACAAATTAATACTGAAAAGAAGGAAAACATTTTACAATTTTAAAGATTTAAAAAAAAAAAAAAAAACTTCCAACTGGATACTTACAACCAGAGACTGTAGTTATTTTTTAACAAAAAAAAAAAAAAAAAAAAAAAGATATTATATTATGACATTGCCCAGCCCTAATTCATCTATCTTATTTATGAATACTTGTAACCTTTGCATAATTTAGTAAGTCGTAATTACCAAGTGAACTGAAACCGCAACAAGGTACCATGTATAGCGTAACATCATTTATATAGTAAGGTAACAATAAAACCAAACCTTGCTGCATAAAGAAAGCATAAGACTTCTTATTAGAGCCAAAAATAAATAAATAAAACAAAAAAACAGACTGAAAAACCCACTGCTTAGTAGAAGAATCAGGTCGAAATTAAGACTAAAGACCAGATTATTCATTTGTTTTCCCTATAAGAATACTTAGCTTGTCAATATTAGCTTTGTGACAACTGATAAAGTCTTGCCACTGTAAGACAAGACGAGGTCTAGTCACACCTGCAAATCTGCAAAATGGCGGCATTTGATGGATAATTGAACGCACGTCAAGATTTACTGAAAACATTAAAATCAAATCCTGTAAAAACGCTTGAACACATGAAGCTAGTTGCGTTGTCACTAGACGTGCGGAACAAAACTCAAAGGCCCATGCATTAACCTTTACATACATACCTGTAGTACCGCGACTGGAGGTACGTGGAACAAACGGCTTTGGAGACGTGGCTGGCGGAACCAAAGTCTATGACTTTCACCCGGTACGGCTGCCGGACAGGATCCACAAGCATAATGTTCTCAGGCTTCAGATCGGCATGGATTAGTCCCATGGCCTTCAACTTCCTCAGGGCGGTAGCAACCTGCTGAAGAATGGGCCGTATCACCTTTAGAGGCAGCGGGCTGAATTTGTTCTGCTTGAGGAAATCGTATAGGTTCTGCTCAAGCATCTCGAACACAAGGCAGGTATGGTTACGGTGCTGGAAGCACTCGAAAGCCCGCACCAGGTTATGCTCGTCCGCATTCTCTCCGCTCAGACGGGCCAAGATGCCGACCTCAATCTGGCCCTGCCGCGCGTAGGACGGGTGATTTTTCAGGATCTTTACCGCCACCACCTCACCGGTGCCTCGTTTCCAGCATTTGACCACCTGACCAAAGGTACCACGGCCCAGGAAGTCCAGCACCTCATAGGTGTTCTTCATCGAACAAAGCACCTCATGTTGTACCAGCTGGTAGTCGCCATCCCCGTTGCCAGTTCCACCTCCTTGCTTTACTGGCCCCGCTGCCACGGCTGCCGGGACCCCAACTGGCGGGTTCCCCACATTCGTTTGCAACATTGCAGGCAACATTGACAGTTCCTCCACTATCTGCATGGCGTTTCCCTGGTTCTCCAGCTCCTCGCTCTTACGTTTCAAACCACATCGCTGGGAACCATCCGCCAAGTTAGAACTACAGTTGTCTTCTTCCTTGTCTTCGTCAGCCCCTCCGCCGGCAACTCCTCCTCCCCCACTACTCCCGTTGTCCTCGCCCCTGACCCCTCCAGGTGCCCCTGTAGCTCCACCGCTGCTCCTGCCTTTTTCCAGATGTTTCGGCTCTTTGCCCTGTAACGGGACACCTCTTTCTTGGTGATGTGCTGCTGCACTGGTTGGTTGTCGTTGTACGCCTTGTACAGCGACTGTCTGCACTGGAAAGTCCCCACGGTGTCTGCCTCCTGCAAAGTCCCGTGTCTTGTACGTCGGTGCAAATTTCGTTGGCTGTCCAACGCCAAGGGTTCTACCGTTCAAAAAAGTCAGTGGAAAGGCCCTCTCATGGTAAACACAGTTGTCGGGTTCGACTTTGAGTTTCTTCACACTGCAAAAGGCACTTGTCTGAGTTTGATAAACGTGTGGTGGGTAGACCAAGACTTGTGAGGCCATACCTGTGAGCAAGGGAAAAAAAAAAAAAAGGAGAGTTACTAACATGGGCCACCACAACATTCAATAAATGACACATAAGTGTGTAATAAATGACATAAAGAAGTGGAAAGATCTATAATGAAACATTTTACTTGTGTTAATCACACTCAGAAAACAATTTGTTAAAAATGGCAAGACCCTTTTTTCATCCCTGCCAAAAACAGCAATAACCTTCATTCACTCATCTTCAGTAATCCCTTTATCCTGGTCGGAGCGGTGGATCCGGAGCCTGTACCAAGAACACGCAAGGTGGGAATAGACCCTGGCTGGAACACCAGTCTACCTCAGGGCACCATGAACACACCTAGGGTACCCCCGACCTGAAGGACAAACTGGGGGACCCTGGGGATATAAGGCAGTCCAATCGAATTATTTCACGGCTCTCTCTCAATCTACATCTCAGAGCAAGGACCTTTTTTTTCCTTTTACTTTTGAGATTGTCCAGAACTTAATCCACGTATTCCCTTGACCTTTCAGACGATGTTCTACATGACGACTTGATGAAGCAGCTGACCAAAATCCTTCTTCAAGAGCAAATCCAGAAATATCATGGACCTATTCTAGGTTTGCCACATTCATTAAAAGCCATAGTGATGACTGAATGATGAAGTGATGAAGATGTCATGGAGGGAAACAATATTTGAAAGATATTTCTCTCTCTAAAACCAGGCAGAAGCTGTCCGGAGTAGGCAACATTTACTTTTGGGGGTATCTTAAAATTCCCATCAAAATGTTCCCTTTATGGAGATGAAAAAACAAGAAAAAAAGTGACTGTATAGAGCTACAGAATTGATAGGTAAACTGGGTTTACCCGAGTTTGAGGCCGACCAACACTGTGCTCCAACAAAGCAGTGGCTTGATGCAATAATTGCTGACACACACTATTGTGCACTGTACAGGTTCTTCTCTAGCCCTGAAAAGCTCCTACAGCTTCATACATCTTTGTCAAACTTTCAAAACATTTTTAAGGCTCTAAGGGACCCGTTTCCCCACACATTCTTCACTGCTGTCCACAGACTATGTATGACGGCAGCGTTTTTCTTATCCATACGATACAACACAGCTAGAACAACTACCAGATTTGCATCCCATTAGTGGTTGGTTTTGAGAAGGATATGAACCTGAATTTCCTCCTCCCTCAGTCAGGCCACTCCCTACACCTGCTGTGCAGAATGGCATCACATTGTGTTGCTGGAATATCCAGTTACTTAGTGATTGAATATGAAGGTAAACAGTTTGGGATCATTCATCTTTTAGTATTTAAAAAAAACAACAAAAAAAAAACCACCACCTCTGGTTGTGATGCACCTCACACTATAATCCCACCCCTCCATGCTTCCATCATCTTTAAAAAGATCATCTTGGAGGTCTTTACTGGTATGATCAGGTGTTCATGGATGTGCATGTGTGCGCTTATATGAGGTTTGGTTTAATTTTTCAGCCAAACAGACCAAGCCTCATCACTAAAAGTGAACAGGGAGCAGATTTTAAAACAGGAACTCCCTTGCCCTTGATGTTAAGCATAAAAATGTCTGAAGAGATTTCCTTGGTAATTTGCACGCTATGTTTACTTCGAATAGTAAACAGCACTGCATCAAAGTTCCTGTGTCCTTGTCTGACTATAAACTTACTAACTTGCTAGAAATATAAACAAATTTACATCAACAGTCAGGTTAAACAGATCGTGTGTAATTTTTAATATTGTGAGGTTTTCTGTATGGAAGGAGTCTCCAATGCCAGCGCTTTGTAAAAGTCAGAGGTAAAGCTTTAAATTTTCAGACATTTTCAAGACCTAGGAGTTTACAATTTGCTTTTTTTAACACAACAAGCTGCGTTTTTTGGTTTTATTAACTTCAATAATGGAAAAAAAACAGAGGCTGTATACATCTGTTTACAGCTGCTATAACATAAGTGACAACAGGAACAGACTATTTTTACGGATGTTCCACAAACTATAAATTGAAAGTGTGACATCACATTCTTTCATAAATGTAAAAATTGTTAGCGTTGGAAAATAACGGTGGTATAAGAGGAATAAAACGTGATGTTACAGGAAAATAAGCAACGTCGGGATGGCAGCAGCCGGTCCGCTTCTTCTCACCTTGTAGTTGTTGATTATTTTCCTATAACAGCATGTCTACAAGTGTTTTATTCATTACATATCAAGCATCATTCCAAAGTATTTTATCATTTTATTGCTCAAGCTTCTTGCATCTCGTCTTCCGTAAGTGTTCCCACATCCCAAAGTCTACATCTAAACGGCCCTTATGACTGTGACGGTTATTTCCCCAAAGAGAAACGGCGAGGGCAAGTCGGCAAGGGGCATTTAAAAAATAAAAAAAATACCGAAATGTGCACGCGTCTTCACTTGTAGTGGACTTTCTCCTCATCCCATGACTCGTTCTGTTCTCCGGTCATACAGCACATTCTCTCTGGGTTTATTACACCTCCACCCTTTTTGCAAACACCCATCCTTTTCCAATACAATGATTTTTTTCCCAGTTTATTCTACACTTTAAAAGATTTTTTTATGTGCAGGAATTTAAACTCCCACATCAAACAAAACAAAGGTGTGGTCTTTTTTTTTGTGGGATTCCTATATTGAGTGAACAAAAAGGCATAGATCCTTTCTAACATCCTGAGCGGCTGTTAAATGTGACCTCGTGACGTGCATCTGAGCGATTCTTTTTGTTTGGCAGAGCAGTTTTTCCATGTTTTTAAAAGCGTTAACATAATAAAATTCTAATATTTGAGATTTTAGGAGTTACGGAGTGCTTCCTGAGCAACTTTCCAAAACCGCGCTACTGCACTGCATAGATTTTTATCTGCTTTCCCGAGAAAAATCAGTGCTTGCTGGGTTCGAGGTTTTCTCTGCAGGTTTCCTCGCATCCCTCTCCGATGGTCTTTATTACCTCCACCATTTTCAGAGGCAGCACCACGACGCTGTATTCCCAGTGTTTTGACCATCTTGAGGGGTTTAAAAAATTTGATCAAGTCCTCAACCAATCTAAAAGTCACCAAGCCTCTGATATTGTCCTTCTCAGAGAGCAGAGAGAAAACAGTCCCTGACTGTTCAGGATTTCTCAGCCGTGGCATCTTGGGTAACTTTGAACCGGAGAGGCTGCAGCATTTCCTGTTTCGTCTCGACACAAAGGCAGCTGTTGAGCTTCTATTAAAGAAAGACAACTCTTTTTTTTTTTCCTGACTCTCGGATTTTCAGTCGCGCCCTTCTTCAGCCTGACCGTGAGCTTGTTAATGGTCTACAAACTGTAGACTGATATGAGGAAAAGGACACTGAACGCGGGGTTATATTTAGAGCTGAGCGATATGACGATTTAATATCGATATCGCGATAAATTATTTTATTTCCCAACACACTTTTCGACCGAATTGCTCTTACGTATATGTGTATATGTATCGTCTTCAGGAATCGTGATGATATTTTTTGTCATTTTTGTCGCCCGCCCTACTCTGATGCACAATGAGCCCATCTAGTTTACTAGCAGTAGGCTAGCTGGCTAATTATCACGGCAAAACTACAATTTATAAAAATCCAGTGCTTACAAATGTCCGGATAAGCGACTAACATGAATAAAAGAGAGACATCAGTTACCTTTTAACGCGTAACTGTTACTGATCAGCTTACGGTTATAAAATACGAGTTTTTGGAGATTTTCATTGACTCCGAATTTTTCTTCTCATCCCAAACATTCTGCTTTCGTCAACTTTTCTTTAAACAAACGTGTCGTCAGTTCATTACTCTGAACACTGAGGGTAAAAAAAAAAAAAAACGGTTAAAATCAGGCTCTCAAGCCCTGTAGCTAGTCTCTGGTTCGATGAGCTGCCTTTAGCTAAATAATTTACATAAATGCAGCTGACTGGATAAACTGGAGCAGAGGATCTCATACACGAGTCGAACTGGTTCATGTTTACAAAACGAGTCGCTGTAGGGACTGCTGGAGAACTTCATTCCCACGTACTCAGGTCGCGACTTGTCCGCATCCAGTCCACAATCCGCCAGTTGACGGATTGCCAGAAAACAACACTGGAGTTTTTCCGATTTGCGTCGTTCCAATTCGTGTTTACACTCATGCTGCAGAATTACCTCATTTTCCACCTCCATGTGTTTTGAGCTTCAGTGGGGGGGGAACCCAAAATGACCATGGACACCTCCTTGTTGGTCTTTTTTTTTAGCAACCATCTCGCCAGCTAACCGTGAAGAGTGATGTGTATTCTCCTCTCCTCCTCTGTACAGTCGCTGTAATGCTAACGATTTAACGAGCGAATATTTCTGTATTTCGTTCGCTATTTTTGACATTTAAAGGTCAAAAATGTTGCCATCTTGATTGTCGACGTCACTTGCTGAACCGAAAGATGCTGCTCCGAGTTTATGAGTAGGAAGTTCGAGTTGTGGGGGCGTTTTCTTTGCTTTTTCGTCGTAAATTACGAAGCAATAAAGCGTGCCATTTTTAATAAGGTTAAAGAAATGCAGAAACGTATCCACCAACGCATCATTCGAATCTTCTTCGGCAGAATTTCCAGGAAGACTTCGACCTTTCAATTAAATGACTAACAGGCAGCTTTTGTTATTTAAAGGCATGTAACTGAAAACGCTGCTCTTTCAGGTTGACCAACGAATTTGGAAACAAACAGCGAGAAAACTGAATAAACGTCTGTTACGAGAGTGAAGGTTTTCATGAAGGAAAAAAAAAAAAAAAAAAAAAGGGTCGGACGTGAACACGCAGGCACGGCAGTGGTGTTAATGGTGGCGGAAAAAATAGATCTCGCAAATAAAAAAAAAAAAATTAAAAAAAAAGCTCAGAAGGACACAGAGCGAAACGAGGAGAGAGCCTGAGCTCGATCCAGAGAAGAAATCAACTCCAAATGGATTGTGTCTTGTGCCGTCACTTCTCACCGCCGGATCCCTGCGGTATTTGTGTGGTGTTGTTAAAACAGGAAACACATTTTTAAATAACCGGGGTTATAGATACAGCACATCTGCACTCAACTCATCTGGTTTCCTGAAAAACAACAACTTTTGTTTTTCCCAGAATTCAGAATTCCACTTACGCACAAAAACCAAGCACGCTGTTTAAATTAACGGAGCTTGAAAATAATCATTTCATCATCATCATCATCATCATCATCATC
>CM074921.1:27123196-27137034 GCA_037576815.1 Pangasius larnaudii
ACACACACACACACACACACACACACACACACACACACACACACACACACACACACACACAAACACAAACACACAAACACACACACACACAAAGCTGAGGAAAAAAAAAAAAAAAAAAAAAAAAAAAAAAAAAAAAAAACACACACACACAAAAAAAAAATCAGACATGTGGCAGAAATGGGAACTTTATTCATTCATTTTATAATAAATCCAAATGTTCAGAAAATTCTTTTAATATTTTTTACTAATTTTATAACATTACAGTAAAGGCTTTGATGGGACAATTATTGCAAGAAATGCTGTTAAAAAAAAAAAAAAGAAAAAAAAAAGAAGAAGAAAAGAAAGTCCACGCTGTCTGATTGAAGTATGTAGTGCATCCTCGTGTGTGTGTGTGTGTGTGTGTGTGTGTGTGTGTGTGTGTGTGTTCAGCGGTACATACTTGTAAACGTATGGAATGTATTAATTTACTGTACAGACACGCAGGTGAAAACCCTGCAGAAGGGTCAACATCATTTCTGCTGGGGAATAACCCTAGGTCAAAATAAAACGAATAATAATAATAATAAAAAAAAAAATAATAATAATAATAATAATACAAAAACATCTATAATATTATATTTATTTTTTTAACTTCCCTCTTTAAAACACCAGGGTCTAAAAAAAGCAAGTTAAAAAAGATTTAAAATAAAAAGTTTTATTATGCATATTCGACTTTTTTTTTTTTTTTTAATTTTTTATTTTTTTAATTTATTTAATTTTATATTTCTTTATGAAGAATTCTGGGCAAGCTTTAGTGCACTGACCTAACCGCTACGTTATTCACCTACAACAGCGCCTCCTCTCGTAACAAGCCGAAATCACCTCCACCGTTACGCCTCCTTCCCCTCCGTTAACTTTCTCGTCTCATCAAAGCACCAAACACCCAGAAACCCAGCCAAGGTGCAATGCTGTGTCAGCGTTTTACTTTTCACTCAGCAGCGAAGACGGCGGCCTTCGAGAAATTTACAAAAAAATATAGATATCGGAATCCATTTCCGCAAGATAGAACAGAAAGAAAAATCTGCATACAATCTTTTTTTATTTTTTTTTTATTTTTTATTTTTGACAGCAGCAGTGTCTCGAAATTCTGACTTTTAATCTCAAAATTCGGACTTTTAATCTTGAAATTCTGACTTTTAATCTCAAAATTCTGACATTTAATCTCAAAATTCTGACATTTAATCTCAAAATTCTGATTTTTAATCAAAATTCTGACTTTTAATCTCGAAATTCTGACATTTAATCTCGAAATTCTGACATTTAATCTCGAAATTCTGACATTTAATCTCGAAATTCTGACATTTAATCTCAAAATTCTGACATTTAATCTCAAAATTCTGACTTTTAATCTCAGAATTCTGACTTTTAATCTCAAAATTCTGACTTTTAATCTCAAAATTCTGACATTTAATCTCAAAATTCTGACATTTAATCTCAAAATTCTGACATTTAATCTCAAAATTCTGATTTTTAATCTCAAAATTCTGACTTTTAATCAAAATTCTGACTTTTAATCTCAAAATTCTGATTTTAATCTCAAAATTCTGATTTTTAATCTCAAAATTCTGATTTTTAATCTCAAAATTCTGATTTTCAATCTCAAAATTCTGATTTTCAATCTCAAAATTCTGATTTTTAATCTCAAAATTCTGACTTTTAATCTCAAAATTCTGATTTTTAATCTCAAAATTATCTCAGAATTAACTTTTAATATAAAAATCTTGACCTATCTCAGAGTTCTGACTTTCACTAATCTCAGATCTTTGATGTAAATTTTGATGTAATCTCAAAGTTCTGACTCAGTTCATGTTGAATTATATCACAGTTTTTTTGGGGCTTGCTAAACCAAAATAATGATTTATGATGTTGAATTTTTACATTTTTATAAGAGCCACACTGCTGGCTCATTGGGTCGTCCTGATAAACAACTGTGAGCTTTATACTAAATTAAAAAGGACACTATTATTATTCTTATTATTATTATTAGCGTAATTAGTCGTGTCATCTTGGGTCAGAATTTTGAGAAAAGTGAAAATACTGAGATAATTCAGAATTATAAGATGTCAAAAAAAAATTGAGATAAGTAAGAATTTGACAGTCAACATAATTGAGACAGTAACAGAATTTATAAGTTAAATTTTATTATTTTAAGTCAGAATTTTGAGAGAAGTCAAAACTACGGACATAATTCGTAAGAATTTTAAGATAAGTCAGAACTTCGAAATAAATCAAAACGTTGAGAAAATAAATAAGAATTTTGTCATGTCAGGATTTTGAGATTAGATAAAACTTTGAAAGTAGTCAAAAGAAATCTGAAATAAGTTAGAATTTTGCAAAAATGAGTAAAAACGTTTAGATAATAATAATAATACTACTACGTCACAATTTCGACATACTGCTACTACAAAAAAATAAAGAAAAATGCATTTTTTTCTCTTCCACCTGAGGAAATGAGCTTCCATAAAAAATATTCAATAAAAAACAAACCCACAAACACAAACGTACAGCTTCCGATCACCGAATCACAGATACGGACAAGCAAGCCATGCAGTGGTGACTACAGCCTTAGCGTCTAGCACCGTGTGTGTGTGTGTGTGTGTGTGTGTGTGTGTGTGTGTGTGCGCGTCTCTACTCTAGCCCCGCCCCCTTTTTAAACTCCCCCTTTCCCCACGTTATATCGAGTAACTCGTTCATGCATGATCTGTTACACAAAGAAGAACAACGAAGTAACAGTCGCGTCTCCTGCAAACCCATTCGTGAACATTTCACATTTTAATGCATTCACATCACATGAGAGGGGGAAAAAAAATTTTAAAAAATGGTCAATTAAGAACCGGAAGCTTTCCGACGGAAATTTACGACTAAACTCGGAAAACCGAATGCGTCGCGTATCTGCGAAAATGAAGCTTTCCAAACAAGAATTTTAGTTTATCTCTCAGTTTGTTAAAGAACTGACGCTAGCTAATGTTATATTTAAAAAAAAAAAAAAAACTACAACCGGAATATCCTGAAATTTTTCCTGTTTTTCCCGAATTCTCCCACATGACGTGAATGCTGTATTTAAACTGATCTAGAAACAAGGCTGTACATTAAAAAAAACAAAACAAAAACAAAAAGTGTTTTTCGATATTTTCTAGTCCCCTAAACGTCCTTGTCACAAGTAGTGCCTTGCTTTATTTTAATAAACTATTAAAACTGTTAATTATTATATAAACTATGATAAAGATATTTAGATATTTAGATATTTAGGACAGCGGGTGTCTTCATAATCTTTGGGAAACAGCGTCACCCTGCGGCTACATCCGTACACTTCCGATAAATCTGTGCGACGTGCGCGTTCTCTAAAACAAGAGGTCGGGCTTTTAGCTTCGCTCAACGAGTGAGTTAGTGTGATTTACTTAAACCGTCTTCTGATCCGACAATCCCGATTATTAAGATCTGACATCCCAGAGTCAGCCGTGAAGATAGTAATAATAATAATAATAATAATAATAATAATAATAATAATAATAATAATAGTAGGTGCAAAAATGATGTGACAGGGAAAGAAAAATAAATGAGAAAAGAAGAAGAATCTCTGTAACTATTGAATGAATGCTGGTTTCGTATGTCATGATGGATGATCAGCATCTTCTCTCCTCTTTTCCACAGCGCAATCGCTCACCTCGTCCTTCCGTTCCTCCGTGCGAGGCGGAACGAGTGAGCGAGTGCTACATGTTAACTGAAGTGTCGGCGGATGGTCAGTTTTCAGGTCAAAGCCGTGCGCAGTGTCAGTCTCTCTCTCTCTCTCTCTCTCTCTCTCTTTAGCCCGCATTAAGCACTGGAAAGGGCGAACGGTGTGCTGTGGCCACGCCCATGCCCCGCCCACCAGTGACTGGCAGTCCTACATGGAGAGGGCGGAGCTGGTGGTTGGTGATGTAATGTTTTTCGGAGGTGCCAGCTGAAGCAGGGCGCGCACCGTCCCCGCTACCTGCTCCAGACCTTTCTCCTCCAGGATGTGGAGCGGGAGACAGAGCTGACTCTGAGGTTCAGCATGAACACACACACACACACAAACAGAGAGAGAGGGAGAGGGAGAGAGAGAGAGAGAGAGAGAGGGAGGGAGGGAGAGAGAAAGAGAGATGGAGGGGGAAGCGAGAGAGATGGAGAGGGAGAAAGAGATGGAGGGGGAAGAGAGAGAGATGGAAAGGGAGAGAGATGGAGGGGGGGGAGAGAAAGAGATGGAGAGGGAAGAGAGAGATGGAGAGGGAGAGAGAGATGGAGAAAGAGAAAGGGAGAGAGATGGAGAGAGGGACAGAGAGAGACAGGGAGCAACAGAGACACAAACAGAGATACCAAAAATAGAGAGAAAGATATACAAATACACAAAGAGAGAGATAAAGACAGAAATAAAGAGAGAAAGATAGAGGAAGGAGCAAGAGAGAGACAGATAGAGGTAGATAGAAAGAGAGAAAGATACACAAAGAGACAGAGAGACGGAAATAAGGAGAAAGACAAAGATACAAAAAAAGAGGGGAGACAGAGCGAGAGAGAGAGAGGGGGGGGCACACAGAAAGATACAGAGATAGACAAGGAAAAAGAAAGGAAGAGATGAAAAGTAGAGAGAAAAAGAAAGACAAAGAAACAGAGAAAGAAGAGACAGAAAGATAAGACAGAAAGAAAGAGATAGACAGAGAGAGGGGGAGAGAGAGAGAGAGAAAGAGAGAGAGAGGGGGAGAGATGGGGTTTGGGAACAAAACAAAATAAAGGGGGAAAAAGGGGCATGTCAATGGTAACGAAATAATGAAAAATCATACAAACATAAAAAAAACAATGGTATAATTAAAGAAAAAAAAACGTCAAACTTAAGAGTAAAACTGTAAAATTAATAATGGAGTGAGAGATGAACGAGAGGAAAAAAACAAAAACAAAGCCATGACCGTGTGGAAAACGCAGAAGAGTAAAAGCGGCCAATCAGAAGAGAGAGAGAGAGAAAACACTCCAATGTTTTTAAACCTAACCTCTCTCCAGTGTGTGTGTGTGTGTGTGTGTGTGTGTGTGTGTGTGTGTTTGTTTCATCACAAATTATGAAGCTTAAATATGTTGATTATTTCGTTTGAGGTTTTTATTTAGCGATTTTGGCATGTTGGAGTAATAACTAAGAGTATCGTACTTCAATGATAAAATCATCGGAGATCTTACGTAAAATGCCGGAAGGTTCGTAAGTCTGTATTAATACTAAAGGAATGTCCGATAGATAGACAGATAGATAGAGAGATGGATAGATCTCATGACCTCATATTCCTAAAAAACTGTTAACTGTGGGAGTCACTTTGTTTAAAATGTGACATCACGACAGCTACGACTTTTTTAAGAAGAAAAAAAAAACTGCATTTATGCCAAAATTACCACAAACACAACTCTCATCTTTTAAAGTTCCTTACAAAGCCACATCCCTAAAACACTCCTGAACGCTACGACAAAAGGAGAAGATATCTAGATCTGGTTGCATCTAATAGCTGTAGGTTTGAATTTGTGCTTTAAATGTGCATATTTTAAGTGTTTATTGCTTGACGGAGTTTAAAAGTGACCAGGCTGGAGGGACTAAATTGTCGTCAGAATTGGTGGATAGAGATTAGGATGAATAACACTGGAGTAAGTAGCAGCAAAAGAGCCGGAAACAGTGAAGGACAAGGATTCAATTTTATTGTAAAAGTTTTGGAAGAGTCATAAACTTAAAGGATTATCAGAACATTAGGCAACAGCGTGTATAACCACACACACACACACACACACACACAAATACTGCCTGAAGTGGTTTAAACCAGTGGTTCCCAAACTTTTTTTTTGGCTGTAGACCCCTTTCTATGATCTTTTAAGTCAAGTATCCCTTTACTGCACTAGAAACACTAGGGAAAGACCACAGTTCCTCTATAAAGAGCATTCGATTGCAGCGATTAACCACATACACTGCAGACTGCAATATATATAATATATAAATAGATGGTGGACGTCATGATGGAGACCAGCTGAGAAGTTTAGACCAGACTTCTCTATCCCTACATACTATCTCCAGTGGGTACTGGGTCTGCCCCGGAGTCTCAGTCCATTGCTACGTGCCTGAACCATCTCCAACCAGGAGGCATCCTTGTAAGGAGCCCTAATCAAAGCTAGGAGCAGCAACACTACTCAGACGCTCTTCAAACTACTCAACCTATCACAGAGAGCATGTGGAGGAACCTCATTTCCACAGCCTGTACTCGAGACCTTATAAATATGTAGACTGACCGATAAACAGAGCACTTCATCTGCAAACTGAGCTCCTGCTTCACCACCACAGATCGGTACAGTGACTGTAATGCTACAACAGTTAGGGTGGTGTATGTCAGTGCTACGTCACCGGGAGCTTAATGCTCCCAGTAGGGTCGCCCTTGGTGAACAGATCTAAGAGGAGATGATAACCGCTATAAAAGCTACAAAACAGACTAAGTGTACCCTGCCCAGAATAGGGTTTACAGGAACCCACCCATGGAGCAAAGCCTGGGGGTGGTGTTCACAGACCTGATGACTGGGCCACTCATGTAACCCGGACGAGCTCAGCCTGAAATGATTACATGGACCATCTTGTTGGCTCACTACCTGAAGGGTGGAGCCAGGCCTGGGGGTAGTGTCTGCAGGTGAGCTTCTAGTGTCTGAGCCACTTTTGTAATCGGGTCGAACTCAGTCCAAAATGGAGTCATGGAGCAATCATGTGAGCTCAACCACCTGCAAGATGCAGGGTGGAGCCAGGCCTGGGGGTAGTGTCTGCAGGTGAGTGTCAGGTGACTGGGCCAACTCCTGTAACTGAGTCGAGCTCAACCCAAAATGGAGTCATGGAGCAATCATGTGGGCTCAACCACTTGCAAGATGAAGGGTGGAGCCAGGCCTGGGGGTAGTGTCTGCAGACAAGCATTTGGTGACTGGGCCAATCTTGTAATCGGGTCGAGCTCAGCCTGAAATGCCAACATGGCCCCATCTTGGAGGCTCATCACCTGCATGATATATGGTGGAGCCAGACCAGGGGGTAGTGTCTGCAGGTGAGTGTCAGGTGACTGGGCCAACTCCTGTAACTGAGTCAAGATCAACCCAAAACGGAGTCATGGAGCAATCATGTGGGCTCAACCACCTGCAAGATGAAGGGTGGAGCCAGGCCTGGGGGTAGCGTCTGCAGACAAGCGTCTGCAGACAAGCGTCTGGTGACTGGGCAGTCGATCTCAGCCCAAATGGCAATGTGGAACCATCTCGTGGGCTCACCACCAGCAAGATAAAGGTCAGGTGCAATGCCAGTGGAGCGGCACGCTCGTCATACATATACTAGACCTTTGGAATGGAATTGGTAGTTCTAATTATTACATTAAAATAATATCTGGAAAAAAACAGGTTTAATTAGTACCCTTTTCCCCTTAAAAGTCCTTACATTTTCCTTTTTTGCTGGAAATACCTGCTATTTGAAAAACACCGGTTTAAACTATCAAACCTCTCATACTGTCTTGGATCATCTCTCACACAAAAAAAACCCTAACATTCATTTCCAAAGCTATGTTCTAGCTATCTATTTAACTTACAAAGTTACAGATACGCTATTTCAACAGTCCTTTTTAATCAACGGAACAAAAAGGACTTAATTTCTCAACCCTGAAACCCAGAATACATTATTGCAGATTAAAAACAATCATTACTGTATGCTTAGAAATGCGCACCACTAGAAGCAGCCGATAAGAAGCTCGGAAATAACAGCAGCGTTTCTTAGTAAAGAGTTCAACAAATCCACTTTTTGGAAGCAGAGATTGTAAAATGTTTGGATTTGAACATGGGCACTTATCGGCTTAATAAACGTATGGCTACTTCCTTTAAGTAGTGAGATGTTTTCCGAGTCAGCATTTGGGAAAATTCCTGATACAAATAGTATCCAAATGTCTGAGTCTACAAACAAAAACTGTTTTTAGTTTTTTTTTTATTCAATCAGCTATCAAAAACAAACGTAAACAAACACAAAATTGTACTTGAGTACACTATTTAAATGGAGCTTCAGTTTGAACCCCATATCGTACCTTCACACTAACCAGTGACAAGCTTCTCGAAGTTTGTCTCTTGTGGGCGTGGCTTCTCATGAGAAATACTAGTAGCTATATAAAGCTAAAGCTTCTAAAGCTAACAGGTTAAATGGAAATTAAGTAATTCACTAATCAGCTGTGTTTCTTTTACACAGCTTCGTTCTCAGATTAAATGACCAAAGCGAGCTAACTGTATGAGCTATGTACACTCATCGAAGGAACCAACGATCTCTGCTACTTCCTTTCAAGCGTGGTTTTTATTTTTTCTTTGTAACGTCTCTACGCGCATTTAATGAGAGTTTGTATACAGCAGGGTAAGATGAAACCACGGGTAGAAGTTTTTCTTCCATCAGTCAGTAAATGGGAACTAACTACAGGTAGGAACTAAACTTCTGAGCGAGTGATGTACAAGTAAACGAGCACGGAAGTGGACGGATACCTGGTGTGTGTTTCGGTATCAAAGCTAGTTATCAGTGAAGAAAAAAAAAAATCAGTCTTGTTTGAAAAAACAGTTCTTGAGAGAGGACTCAGACGTTTCCTCGTGCTGTCTGTTATTAATCCGTTACCCAATAAGCTGTTGTGCTTTACAAACTGACCATGTGGTATTCGAGCGTTAGTTAATTATGCTGAAGATCATCCTCTGAATTTACGAGTAAACCTCTAAGGATTTCGTAGGAAGAAGATGATGATGATGATGATGATGATTGTCTGGTTTATTAGTGCGGACGTTAAACACTTTTGTTCTAGTTTCAGTGCAGAAGACACGCACTGTAAGTGTACGAGTGTTGATTAAAAACATGGCACCAGGTGGCAGTAGAGAGCACATAACAGAGACATGAAGGACAGGTAGAACAGCGCGAAACCGGCCAGCTGGGACGGAGGCGACGGACGCATAGGGGGCGCTAGTGAGAGCAAAGCGTCGATCAGTCTGTATAAACACAGCGCTTTGCCCTCCAACACCTCGCCAACTGAACACAGGCTTCCCTTCAGCGGAGTTACGGAAACGTACAGGGGGCGGAGTTACAGAGACATACAGGGGGCGGAGTTACAGAGACATACAGGGGGCGGAGTTACAGAGACATACAGGGGGCGGAGTTACAGAGACATACACGGGGCGGAGTTACAGAGACATACACGGGGCGGAGTTACAGAGACAGGGGGCGGAGTTACAGAGACATGCACGGGGCGGGGTTACAGAGACATGAAGGGGGCGGGGTTACAGAGACATGAAGGGGGCGGGGTTACAGAGACATACAGGGGGCGGAGTTACAGATACATACAGGGGGCGGAGTTACGCAGTCATACAGGGGGCGGAGTTACAAAGACATACAGAAGTGGAGTTACGCAGTCATACAGGGACGGGGTTACAGAAACGTACGGGGGGGCGGAGTTACGGAAATATACAGGGGGCGGGATTATGGAAATGTGACGAAATAAAGCATTGAAAATGTAAAATAAGAGATGAGAAGAAAGGAAAAGGAAAGAGATGTTTTAGGAGATGAAAAGGGGGAGAAAAAGAGAGTTAATGATTTTAGCTACATTAGCGCTGGGGCATTAAAGCGTGGAAAGATTAACGAGGTTTATAAGAAGAGCTAAAAAAAAAAAAAAACAAGATTCTATAAGTTTGAGAATTACTTTAAAAAAAGCCACATCTAAATATTTTAAAAACAGTCAAACTTTGGTTCTGGAGGTAAATTTCTCAATTATTATCTTTATTATCCACATAAAAAATTCTGAATATTTTAATAATAAAATAAAATAAAAGGAATTAAATAGTAATAAAAAAAAATTTAGAGTATAAAAATAATTTTTCAGTATATTATTTAAGGCCAAACAGCTATAAGGTGAATCATGACAAACAAATTTAAGAAAATTATTATTTTTTTTTTAATTAATAGCAAACCAGCTACATGTCTGACAAGAATCACAAAATTAAATAAAAATAACTAACTAAATAAATAAACTGTAGAAAATTCTAAAACCTAAAAGTTGAATCATCTTTAGCAAACAAACTAAAATTAACTAACTAAATTTCAGGAAGGTCAACAAACAAACAAATAAATAAAATGATGGCTAAACCCACGTAAGCATGTTTATGTTAGCATGTAGCTAACGATTAGTTTTAACCTCCTGAACCTCAGCGTTCTGCTTTTATTGAATCATCACAGAACCGATTTTTTTAAGCTTACCTGAGGGACGCCGATTTTACGACACGCCTCCAGGAAGTTCTCCACGTTCCGTCGACATTTAGCCATAGTCAGTTTGGGCTGAAAGGAAAGAACAAGTCGCTGTGAAACATCCACAGTCAGAAAATAGAGGGAATAAACAAACATACATATACAGAGTTACTGACCACCGCAGGCGAGGGCACGTGAATGCTGGGTACCGAGCGAGGCCGCACGTGATTGGCCAGATGGCACAGCACCACCCCGTCCGTCAGCGCCGCCCCCAGGTCGCTAGGCAACGAAACTTTCAGCCGAGACTCGATGTTCTGCGGTCAGGAGCACAGAAGCAAAGATCACAAGTTAATGACGTCCTCCTCCTCCTCGCTCCCCACTGGCCCCGCCCCCTCCTTGCTCCCCACTGGCCCCGCCCCCTCCTCGCTCCCCACTGGCCCCGCCCCTTCCTCAAACACCCCACCCCCACTGACCCCCAGCACATGGGGAAGTGATTGTTTAACTTCATGAGGAAATGCTGCTGTTTGTGAACAAAAGAACAGAAAGAAAGTGAATAAAGCTCAGATACTGCAAAGAAAACGCAGGAGTCCTGTGCGTGTGTGTTTGTGTGTGTGTGTGTGTGTGTGTGTGTGTGTGTGTGTGTGTGTGCGTGCATCTGGAATGATGAAGGTTGTGTACGTGTTACGAGTTGTTGAACATTTTTCACGTTAGAAGCTGATGGAGAACCTTTCTGAGCTGCTCCACCAGTTCAGCTTCTTCTCCTGTGAGTCCTGGAGCTGGTGATGGTGTAGGAGTCGCGTCATCCGGCTCGGATCTCGCAGCTCTCGAGTCTCCTACACACACACACACACACACACGCACACGCACACGCACACGCACACTTTTTAATCACGGTCATCCTAACATCATATTAAGTTATTTTCCTGACAGAAGCATTAAAAGCAATTCCATTTAATCTCAAATCCACCTTCAGACTCAGAAAAAAAAAAAAAAAAACTAATTCATGTGAATGAAAGAAAATTGGCAATAGAATAAAATTTCGAAAAAAAATAACAAATACCTTTGTTTTTTTTTTTTTTTTAAATCAAACTGAATTAGTATGAAATAAATATAATTTATGTTAATTTATGTTTGTAGTTATATATATATATACATATATATAATATTATATTAACAAATGTATGAAAATATAACGAATAAAAAAAATATAATAGACAATAAATATAATAACGTCTCAGTAATGCTTAAATTGTAACACAAAATTTATTTAAAAAAAAATTATATATATATATTATTTAAATGTAGTTTTTAGTCATTTATTTTTTCTTTAATTGATTGTTTATGGGATTTTTTTATTTGACATTTTTCGCTCTCGGTTTGGGTGACTTTTTAATTTTTTTGATTTTCAGTGAATTTTTAAAATGTTAGAAAGATCGAAAATTGTGATGTGCATTACGGAGGCTGTGTTAGAGGAGAATAAGGGGGGAAAAGTCTGAAGAAAATAAAAAAAAAATAAACAATCACACAATATTAAAAAAAAAGTTATGAACGTATAGATCTTTTCCTGCATCTCCGTACTGCAGGACTGAATAACGGTCCAGACGCACGCCGTACCTCGTTTCTTCTCCTCTCTCTGGCCGAGGCGGTACAGGAAGCTCTCGGGGCGCGAAGCGGCTCCGCGGCAGGAGGTCGGGGCAGCGGGGCCGGGGTAAGAGGGCGACTGGAGGGCTGCGTGTGACACGGAGTGAGCGGTCAGAGTGATGACGATAAGAGAAAGAGAGAAAATAAATAAAAACATGTATAAAATATCTTACCGGTCGGGGACAGTGAGGCGCGATCTTCCCCTTGCTGCGATTTATTTTTTTTTTTATGGAAGAGGGAGAAAAAAATGAATCAGAATTAAATGAAAATGAAACGTCAATCATAACTTCATACGCTTTTAATCAGATTTCATTTTTTTCCATCATCGAGGAAAGACGATACACTTCTCCAGAAACGGACATTTATTTCAAAAGTCTCTTCTCTCGAGTCTTCACTGTAAAAAACATATTACATTTTATTAAGTAGAAACATGCATCCATTTTTATACTTAATAAAAATGTTAAATCTTTGGATGATGTTGGAATTAAAATGAAATTAATATGTTTTCCATATTGTGTCTCCAGAGAAGAGACTTTTACAAGCCAGTTTGCTGGAATATTATTTACAATAAATGTTACTTTTGCGATAATCGATCAATTATGTATATTTTTGGGGAAAATTCATCTTCTAAATAAATAAAATGACACAGTGTGTGTAGTTAATGAACAAAATGTCGTATATAAAATTTCACTGAGCGATAAGACCGACTTTTTATATGATATTTATATTCCGCTTCACAGAGACGACAAGTGACTGCAGCGACATTATGAAAAATTATGACAATTTTTTTTTTTTAAAACATTCAACATTCACCAAAAGTTCAAATATTTAGTGAGTAAAATAAACTAAACAGATTTAATTTTCTGATCTGTTGATATCGAGATCATCATATCGCCCACGGAAAAATAAAGCAGGTGTGAAACAGAGAAAGATAAATCCAACACTGAATTAAATAAATAAATAAATAAACAAATAAGTTAATTAATTAATTAATTAATTAATAAGGAAAGCGAACACAATGTGAAGACATAAGAAGGAAATGTTTCCGCATCCTGTTTAATAACTGCTAAAAGCGGAGATGAAATTTATTTTCTTCCGAGTTTCCTTTGTCATGGACGTGTCCGTCTATCTAACAGTGTCCTACATTACCCACAATGCCGTTCGACTACCTGCTGATGAAGGCGCAGTGGGATTTAGGCGTCGCGTCATCTCAATCTAAAGAGAGCGATGCAGCGGCGCTTTAATGCTGTAGCCTGTCCAGCTCTTTCACCTCCTCATCTGTAAACGGCGTCGACTTTCACGCTAATACATCGCGCCCGTGACCTCGCACATCGCTGACTGGCTGAGCCGGGACTCATACCTGCAGTGCATTCTGGGACTCGGAAGCTCTTGCTCTTTATTATTTCGGAGCTTACATGATGCCCAGGACCTGAGCGTTATCCCTGACGTCTGAGACCGTGGAGATGTTTAACTGCGCTAGTTTCTTCCTAGGGTCCTGCTGCGACGTCAGCGTCACAATCGCTAAACACACGACACGTGTTTCAGTATAACTTGTAGAACCATCGCGATCTACATCCTGACGGGTCTGGATAGGGTTCTTGACTTTGACTTTTTTTCCAAAACAGTGATTAAAATGCATTTCTAAATGTTTTAATTGGCTCAACACACCACTTTTTTTTCCTTACAGCCACTTTCTCTTTCCTTTCATAATGACAAAGTGGGACATTTTACGGTAACGTAATCATTATTAGAGCATCTCTGGGATTTTTAGCCTCCTCTGAATCCATATCAGTGAATCTTTACGGACCCTGTGTGTGTGTGTGTGTGTGTATGCGCCTTACACTGCGTCCTATAACATGCGCTGCAGAAATAACTGCAGGTGATATACAGTATATCGAGGCTGAAATGA
>CM074921.1:27168457-27191204 GCA_037576815.1 Pangasius larnaudii
CATGTAGATAAATATAATCTAGAGGAAACACATACACATGTTATACATGTAGGTTAAAATAAATAAATAAATAAATAGATAGATAAATAAATAAATGAATACAGAGAGCAGGTATAGATGTGAAGGAGGGATCAGCCAGAAACCAGAAAGCGTAAACTCCTCTGTCCTGAAGACTTTCCTGAATTCGGAAACTTTACAACTTCTAACTTGACTGTTAGAAAGCGCTGACGCTGGAGACTCCTTCCTTAAATCTCAAATAAACGTCTGCTAACAAAAAAAATGGCACCATGTCAACAATTTCAGTTTTACTGGGGTTTCACTGGGAAACGATAATGAATTTTTTTTAAAAATCCGTTTATTACGAGTCTTAGGTTATGTGTATGAGCTGTTACTATAGAAACGATAACGTATTAGTGCGAGCTGGAACAGCTGGAACTACTGTCTTAGCCACGCTGTTATACAGAAATAATGCAGACTTTCTGACCAATCAGAATGAAGAATTCAGCTGTGGCGTAAGGGACTCTATCAGAACTGTACGGTGTTATGCTTTTTTAATGTTTACTGTGCTGTTATTTTTATTTATGCTTTAATTTACACACTTCTTCTGGAACCTGTAAATGAGGTCAGTGAATTAAAAAGTTAATTCACAGACAGCCTCAGCAACAACATGTGAGTGTCAGTGAGTAAATAAAGTAAATAAATTAAATATAAAAATGATAAATAAGTGATGAGAGGAATATATCAGGAAAACATTCACATTTACATCGAGTTTATAAAACTTGTTACTGCTTGTACTTTCTAAACTGTAGAGCGCTCTGTACTGTAATATATCACGTTTCACATATGCACGACGTTTTAGCGGCGAAGAAACCATTCCGATCTTTCACGTCGCTTTGATGCGATATCGAGTAACGTGCACGTAACCAGCCTGTGGAGACGTTGTTTGTGATTTACACCCAGCTTTCTCGGAAGAGGAAAAGCAAGATGACGCAAAAGGACTTTTTCTTTATCTTTTGCTGTGTGTTTCTAATGACACGGATATCACACGGATAAACGCGAATAACCTTCCAGAGTGGAGTTCGCGTGAAGAAATTGGCGTGACGTGTTGGAATTCATCCGCCCTGTGTAAATAATAAAACACCCCTGACTCGCTCTCTCGCCGCAAATGAGTTACTTGTTACGGATTGACCGCTGTTCCTGACCCCAGCACATTCTTTATTCAGTACTTTATTCAACGAGGTCCTGCATGAGATCTGAGACACGACGTCATTTTCAAACAAATGAAAAAGCGTAAAAAAAAAAAAAAAAAAAAGGTGTCAGTAAAAGACCTCACAGGCGGACCGCAGTTCGTTCGGTTTCGGTACAGAGAAAACTGCTGAGAAAGAATTCTCAGCGATTCTGATTGGTCAGAAGGTGTTGATTAGTTTTCTCTAACAGCAGCTCGGACAGTAGTGCAGCTGCAAATCACAGGTTTACTGTATATTAATGGTTCCCCCAGAGGGACAACCGAAGAACCCTAAAGGGATCACAACTTTTTAAACGTGCAGCAGTGTTTACCACGGCGCTGTTGAACTCTGGATTGTGATTGGTCAGAAGGTGTTGATTAGTTTTCTATAACAGCAGCTCGGACAGTAGTGCAGCTGCAAAATCACAGGTTTATTGTTTATTAATGTGTTGGTCGGTGTGAGTTTTCTTCTTCCTGTTGATTGCGTTGTTGTGGAAGTTGAAAAAAGCAGCACAAGATCATCAGGGTCTCTTTACTTACCATCGATGCCTCCTTCAACAACGACCCCTTGGACGACTCCTTCCGCTCCGCACATGGACTCTTCACCCTTCTGAAGGCACCAGAGCATCCATGCTACCACCACCGTACTCCAAAACAGCTTCGTCCCTGAGGCGGTCTGATTACTCAACACCCTGCTGCCTCCCATCACTCACCTGGAGTAATTATAATCTCCTAACAGCTGCCACCGTCCATCTCTCACTCCACACCTCCACTGCTGTCAAACACGATTATGACTGTTTTTTTCACTGCTATTACAGTCAGCGGAAGTTTATAGGAAATTGTTGCAATCTGTGTTCTTGGGTCCCGTCTTGTCAAATCGTTTCCCAGAATGCACCTCTGACTACAAACATGGCTACCGTGGACTCCAACACGCTCAAGTTCACCTGATTACTGAGTCAGTCAGCACTCCACACTGTATAAACACACTCACAGCACTTTGTGAAGGATTCGTTCGGCTCTGTTTCTCATCTGACATCTCACCAAACCTTTGATTCATGTTTACAACTTCTGGTTTTGACCCACCTTTGTTTTCTCGTTTCATGATTATAGTCTCGTCCTCTGAACACCTGTTTGTACATCACCTGACCCTTTACCTGATTCTTGAGGCTGTGTTTTGAGTCTCAGCTCTCATCTACATGGACTCTACTGAGATAAAGATTCAACTCTGAATCGACTCACTGTAGGAAGTGAATCAGGAAGTGTTTTGGGTTGCAGCGTTTTTTGTTTTTTTTTTGTAGATGTGAGCTGAGCCAAAGGACAGAGCTGTAGTACTGCAGAAATGTGATGTTCTGGAGATTTTAGACAAACGGAAACAGAAAAATAAAAATTTAATTATGGATGCAAGACATGAGATGTTGTAAATGAGTTATTTATATAATTATTGAATCATTTATTTAGCCCTGGCTCCTCATGCTTGGGTGATTTTTGTGTGATTTCTACACACACCTGTTTTACGAGGACATTTTCAGCCCTACACACACCTCAGACACTTTTTTTTTAAATGTATGAATCCAAAATGGTTAATTTCGCTCTGATTTGAACTCAGCAAATGTAGTAAATGGTGTGAAAGCGACCTTAAAATTCCCACATCTCAGAGAAGGACCTCTCCGTTATACGTTATCAAATTACCGTGCGTTACTTTCAGCTAAATGTAAAAATAAAATATTGAAAATATTCACGTTTTACAGTTAATATGAGATGGATTTCTTCCATGGACAGAAGAATGACCCCATTAATAAAAACTTCGTAAGAAAAATGACAGTGACAAAGAGAACGTGAGCTGCACAGAAAAACAAACTGAGGAATTGTCATTGCTGAGACGCCCGAACTCGGCACTAACAACCGCCACGGCTGTGCCTGCGCACGACCCCGAGGTAATTATACGGAAAGTCAGGACCCTTTGATTATATTTTTCACATCGCGACGACAGCTGATTAATTAAACAGTGAACTTCACACTCTTCCGCCTTCTAATCTTCCAAACACACTGTAAAGCGCTCTCTCTCTCTCTCTCTCTCTCTCTCTCTTTCTATCTATCTCTTCTTTTGCGTCTAATGACTGAACCGCGGCAGGAACTTTCCACACACCTAATCTCATATTCTGTTTAACTTCATTTTTCAAAGCACGGATCATCAATCACATTCTGGAAGAAGGTAGGAGATCTCTCACGGGCTGCAAATCGGAGAGAGGAAAAAAAAAAGATGTCCTAAAAATTGAGCACGTTCAGCATGTTTCCTGTTCAGTGTTGGCAAGTAAGTGTACAGTAAAACACCTGATGTGGAAAAAAAATCAGAATATTTCTGTTCAGGTAAATTATATATTTATATATAATTATATATAATTCAGCTCCTTGACAAAATGTTATAAATTTTAATTATAAAAATAAAAAAAAAATACAAAAAAGTGAAAAAAAACCCCTCATTTTGTTATGATGTTTCTAATTTGTGGATCTCAACATGACTTTTAATTTGTAGTATTTTATTTTAAAATATCTTTGTCGGTATCTTTTCTTCAGCATTTAATTAAAGCACTTCGTCTTTCTTGGTATTTTATTTTATTTTTAAAAAAAATTAATCTCTCAAGCAAATGTTATCCAAATATCAAATGGAGCGAGAGATCGTTTATCCAATTACAAATGATTCAGTCGCTCAGGACAGAATTTAAATATTTAATATAAGCAAATAATAAGTTTTTGTATTTAAAAAAGTATTAAATTAAAGTTTTACATTTTTTAGGCAAGTCATGTGCTTCAGCGCTATATTTAAATGTACCTAAAGTTGATTATTTTCCTGTAACAGCATGTCCTGATGTGTTTTATTCCTCTTTTACCACAGCAATTTTCCAATCATTCAAATTTTTAATTTACTAATGAATGACACGTCAATAGACGAAAAAACGCAGCTTGTGATGTCACCAAGATACCGCAAAGAAGCGTAAACTCCTCCGTCCTGAAGACGTCGGAAAACTTAAAGTTACAGCTTCACCTCTGACTGTTACAAAGCGCTGACACTGGAGACTCCTTCCATCACTGTTAAAAAATAAACATATTTCTTCTTATAGAAGAGTTTCGAATATTTCGCTGTACAAGTTCCTGTGAATGAGCTGTTACTATGGAAACGATAACGTATTAGAACGAGCGCATTAATATAAACCTGCGCTACTGTCAGAGCCGCTGTTACGGAAAATTAATCAACACCTCCTGACCAATCAGAGTCCAGATCTCAGCAGCTAATTCACTGAAGACGAAAGGATGTTAGACGCACTTACGCTTTGCGCTGACTTTATCTATGTGAACTTTGACCTGGGAATTCATAAGCCTCGGTCTTGTGACCCAATAAAAACAAGTGGGCGGGGCTTTTGTTTTGTTCATTTTTTTTTTTTTTTGGAAAAAAAAGCTCTCTTATCCACCATTGATGTGCGCTATGATTTTTTTTTGTGATAAAATATTTTTTTTCTTCTTTCTGCCTGCTAGGATCTTCTTGTTAGCAGCGAATGTTGGCACATCTGCAAACGTAAACATCAAATCTCTGCATTATTTACGCTGCTGTTTTGTCGTCTTTTCTTTCCGAAAAACAGCTGTACATGACACGACTCCAGTTATGTGAAATGGTTGAACGAAAACTAAGTGTAACGGCGGATTGAAAGGGCTGTGATTTATTTCCTCGCACTCGACCTTCCTTTTCTTCGGGAGGAAAAACCCCAACAAAATCACTGGCTCTTCATATAGTTTAATCCCTGCTGCTCTGAGCTCCTCTCTTTAGAGACATCCACTGAATGCTTCATTTCTTTATTTCTCCTGCTTTCAACATCAATCTCTGATGATCAAATCTCTGATGAAACATCCTGTGAGGTTCAAACCAAATCTCTGATACGCTGCCGAGGCGGATCATCGTCACTATATTTATCTCCCAACCTCCAAAGCTGTATGTCACCTAATCACCGCCAGATGTTAGAAAACCTGCTCGGCTTCTCGAGATACCTTGAAATTGAAGCTGCTAATAAAGACAATCTTATTTAGTGCGTGTAATTCCAATCAGACTCGGTTAGGTTTAATGTGCTAGTTTAATCACGTCTCTTTTTACACCACAAATATGAAACACACCATAAAAAAGATAAAACATTCGAGTCCTGACGTGAACAGTCAGACTGAAATATCCTAAAATGTATTAGCTAATTTCACAGGCATGCATAAATTAGCATAAATTAAAACTCCCGAATGTATCATTTTGGAATTGTTGGAATTTTGGAATTGGAATTTAAAAATTAGTTGTCTTTTCCGTATTTAAAGCAAAAACAGTTTCAGGACGTTACTATTTTTTAGTCAGCTAGGGTGAAGTCTAAGTCACGTGCTTCCTCTGAGACACGTGAAGCCAGCCGTATCTTTTCAACACGCCCTGAGGAAAATACTATCTGCCCTCTTCCACATACACGAGCTCACAGACGCCCGTGATTGGCTGGTGTTGCTGTGATTGACAGGTGAGACAGAGAAACACTTTTCTGTTGCACCACTCAGGAGCACCAGGTTTAAAATTCATGATGCAGGTCTACAGGGAGCTTGATTTCATCAAGGATTTAAAATGAACAATTCATTAGAAGCTAACCAGCTAATTTAACTATTTAGCTATCGATGCTAATGCAGGAATGGCGCCTGTTAAACTCACCTCTATGTGTCTTTTACAATCATTTAACCCATTACATGTTAGAGAAAAATTGCTGTCGCAAATGGTGCAAAGAGCGAACTGTCGTTATTTTTCACTCCTCCTAGACAGGGGTATACTTTACTACAATCAGAGGAGAGGTGTGTTTTATATTTTCGTTTTTTTTTTTTTTTGATGACTCCGCCATTGTGCAGAGCGAGACCTGTCAAGTCCGACTTTGACAGGAAGAATGAACGAAAGAGGTCGAATGTGTAAAGCCCACCCACAAAGGGAAAGGACAGGACCAGTTAGAACATCGAGTGTGTTTGTAAATTCACTCTCGGAGTGCCAGAGCTCACTGTTAGCCAATAAAACTTCAGACTTCATTCACAGAAGCCAATAAGATGCGGTCAGAGTGCTGGTACTCCGAGAGTAGATTTATAAACGCACCTATTGAGAAAGGACAAATCAGGACTCTCTCTCTATCTCTCTCTCTCTCTCTGTATCTCTCTCTCTCTCTGTAAAAACCAGATTTTCATGATCTTCTATAGCTGTTAACTAGCTAGCTAACGTTAGCATAGGTATGGATGGATGTACAGGTTATTTAATTGGAAAAAATACAAATTTGTTGACTTTGATTTAACTTATTGATTTATGTGTTTTTGTTTCTGTTCTAGACTTGTGTCCTTATCCTAATGTGTTCACCTGTTACGTGTTTCACTAACATTCGTTTATCTGTTTCTACTCTCCAGTCCTTTTGTGTTTTCACTGTATGTTGTTTCTTGTTGTACTTCCTGGTTTTGACCCTCGCATGTGCTCCTGATTTCTGAATATTTCTGAATAAGTGTTAATGTTGTCGGAATATTCGCTGACTCTTGTTACGAACATTCATAATGATTTTTTTTTTTTTGCCCTTAATAAATAACGTGCTGAGGTTACACACTTGTGTCATACCTTCAGTTAAAGCACATTACAGCTTTATATAAAGCTAAAAAAAAGGAGGTTTGACGATGTTTGGTGGGAACATTTATTGGACCAACCAAAAACAAATTAAAATGAAATGGAAATAAAATAAAATACACATTTTTAGATACAGCATTTATTTATTTATTTATTTATTTATTTATTTATTTATTTATTTATTTATTCTGTAAACAATGGCCCTCAGACTTTAATCTTTTGACTATATGTAAAAAAAAAAAAAAAAAGCTATGCTAATCATCAAGTTATTTAGAATAGTATTTTAGCATAATGGCTGTTAAATTATGTTTAAAAAATAATGTGAACAGTTTAAGGTGTGATCAAGACAAAACTTTCTCAGGAAACCTGAATCAATTGATTATTGCACAGATTTTAAACTTCTGTGCAACAAAAAAAACCCAAAAAACCAAACACAGGCCCAAAAGGTCAACTTCCTGGTCCATAACTAATGCAAAAATAAATTAGCAAATGAAATTCATGGCCCCAAATCAGACGAAGAATAGAAATTCTCCAAATCATCATGACTGCATGTGAGAAACCCTGACGCGTTCCTCCAGCGTCTTATCACCGATGCTCTTTCAGCATGGACGTGCATATCTCTTTGTCTCAGGCGTCATTAAACATTCCCTTTCTCCTCCCTCATCTCTGTTCTTTCTTTGTATCTTTCTATTTTTTCTCCCCGTGTTCTCTCTCCTTTCCTCTGGTTGTGAAGAACAGGTTTGAAGGCTTGTCATTGTCATGAGCTGAACATCTTTAATGGAACTCTGCAGTGGCTTCAAAGAGAAACAGAGCTCTTCATATCCGGCTCTCTGAGTTTCAGCTACATTAGGAGTACAGCTCATGCTAGTGATCGGGAAAAAGTCTTATGAGTTTGTCCTTTATGTGATACATATTCCCGTCTCGCCATTTAGTCGGTCCGAAGATGGAGAAAAGTGACCCATGTTTCAAAAACGTCCCAAAAACACACAGCAACGATAAAAGAAACGACGGAGGAAAAACGTACAGCTGGATTAAAAGTTTACATCAAGATCTCGTTGTTCTTACATCCGACGTTCCTTTGCTCAATTTCTCACCTTCGGAATGTCCGGAAAGATCAAAGTTACATTATTTGATTACAAATAAAACATCAAATTAACAATTCAGAATGAGTGGATTTGAGTCACATGACATGGACTCAAACCAGAATCGTGAATTTGATGATTTGAGCAAAAAATGTGGTACATAAAGTTGAAGGTAGACTTTCAAACAAAACTCCACCCTGAGACACATTAAATTTATTCATATATAGAAATAATTGTCATGTGTTTAGTTGATTCTTGTGCTAATTAGTCGGTCGGTGCTACATTAACCCTAGCGTTGGGACATTGTAAGTGGCTGGGGGTCAAGAGAGCAAAACTCGCAGTGCATTTTAGGTGGGAGGGGTTTACTCTTTCTTTCCCTGTCAATCACAGCAGCATTAGCCAATCGTAGGCGTCTGTGAGCTCATGTATGTGGAAGAGGGCGGATAGCGCTTTCCTCTGAGTGTGATACTCGGCCCTGTGATGCAGCATGAGCAGGAGGTCAGAAAGATGCGGAGGTTGGTTGGCTTCACGTGTCTCCATGGAAGGACGTGTTAGCCTTCACCCTCCTCGGGTAGCAGGTGCCCAAATTGGGGAAAAATGCGGGCAAAAAAATGAAACAATCTCAAACATAAGCGATAACAGTCAGGTTTCACCGTTAGCTCCTAAAAACAAAAGAGCTTATTTTCTCACTCACCATGTTCCAGCGATGTTCAACGTAACATTAACGAGAAATTCAGCATAGAATTAACAGAGAGACGTTGGTGCAGATGCTGGACTCAAAGTCCCAGAATGCAATGCAGAGCGGAGACTCGGCTCGGCTAGTTAGGGAAGTGCGAGATGACGAGCGCGACAACATCGACGGCGCTGTTAGCGTGAAAGCTGAAGCTTTGGAAGCTGATCTGTTTGAGCAGATGAGAAGGTGAGAGAGCTGGACACAGTGAAGCACTAAAGCGCCGCCGCATCGCTCTCTTTAGGTAAAGATGAAGTGAGGGCTAAATCCCACTGCACCACTATCGGCACAGCATTGTGGGTAATGTAGGAAACAGTTAAACAAAGTGAAAATAGAGCAACATGTCTCTAAAAATGAAATGAAATGAATCATAACATAAATCTTTTTAATATCGATCCGTCACGTTCAGTCACACGTTGAAAACGATTTCCATCTCGAAGATTTCTTTTTCAGTTTAGTGACTTTTTAAAATCATGCATCACCATGGACACTATTTTATTTTGATTAAAGATAATAAATCAGAATTTATTTTTGTGTGAATTAAAAACACTACAATTATTTGCTATAAAAGTTTATAAAGGATGAACTCGGACCTGTTTATAACTTGAGACTCGCTTGTTATTTGCAGGACAATAAATGTAAAATAAATGTAAAATATTTTAATATATATTTAAAAAATGATTGAAAAAATTAAATAAAAAAAATATACCACCACTACTACTACTACTACTACTACTACTAATAATAATAATGATGGATTTAAAATTCTGGCATGCTATTAAACTCTTTTTATTCAGTTTTGTCCTTGAGACTTTTTGTATCGATTCCCGCATCTGATTCGTGAGAGAAAGCAAACAGCCAAAACACGGCATGACGTAACAGAAAGAAACAAACGGACAGCAATGGACTGATATTCCACCTTTAAGTGCTTAACCTTCAGCATCGCTCTACTCGAGATCCAGCCTTGAAACGGTCGCCATGGTTACCGCTAATGGTTTCCTGACTCGTGGCGGGTGTCGTACTCTCGGTTGCCTCTCGGTTGCCTCTCGGTTGCCTCTCGGTTCTAATCCCACACATCTTCTGGGAGATGGACTATTGATCTGTGTGTCAGAGTTACACTCTGATTCAGCCAATAAGATCTTACAGGTGAAGATTTGGTGCGCTGGAGGAGTGAAGTCGATAAAATAAATATCGAAATCAGTGTGACTAACCGGATAAGTGATTATGGACTGGATTAAAAACATAACAACCGGATCAGTCATTTAGTTATTACCTCTTAACCCCTGCTTAAATATCGTATAATGATATTTAGATATTTATCTGCTTTTTTGCTTCTACTTTTAAACCGATTTTCCTTAAAGTGCTGCAAGCGAGATAGATATGAGTATCCGATCATTTTAGCCTGATGTTAAAGACTAATTTAACGAGCGTTTGATTAGAAGTACGGAATAAAACACTCTGCTGTTATAGGAAACTAATCAACGCTGAAGCAGAGTTACTGTCACCATCCCTGTAGCGGCACATCATGAAGTGTTTTATTCCTCTGATCCCACACCAATTAGACCACGATTTAATCTATTTATAGTTACATTTAATGGTCCACGAAACAAGTTAGTTCCTGTTGTCACTTACGTTATAGCAGCTACAACCAGTCGTTCCCTCACCAGCCTCTCTTTCTTTCACTCTCTTGAAGTTAACAAGACAAAAAAAACCGCAGATTGTCATGTTTCCGAGAAACCGCAAAGAAGCGCAAACTCCTCTGTCCTGAAGATGTCGGAAAAGTTACAGCTTTACCTCTGACTGTTACAAAGCGCTGACACTGGAGACTCCTTCCAGTCTCCATGTCAAATAAACGTTTTCTTACAGAAAAATTCACCATATCAACGATCACACCTTTTTTTTTTTTTTTTTTTAAATCAGTTTATGTGGATTGTTCGCTGTACAAGTCCCATGCTGCTCTGTTTAGCTCCACAGTTATTTTTGCACCTAGTGGACAAACACGGGAACTGCAACATGTGCTAACAGAGGTGAATTGGGGCAGGAATCACGCTGCCCTGTGCTCGGAGGAGGAGCTTACAGTTAATGACAGGGTTGCCAGATTGGGCTAGTTTTATTTTTAAAAACGTGTATTATAGCAAAGAATTTGAATTCAATCGAGTAAATTTCCACAAAGTGGATACGGTGTGTCTGTGATGTACAGGACCATTTCTACTGTAAGATATATTCTGAAACTTGGGATAGAGAAAAGGAGATTATGGAGTGGATAATATCCTTAGATCAGAAATACAGTATGTTTGAAATACTTGTTTCCCACACAAAGGCTTAGAAAAAGAAGTAAAACGTCTCTAAAATCTATTGTGTAAGTAAAATCCAACGGGGTATTTTTTTAAAATATAGTTTCAGGTCATTTTTGAAGTTTTTGAGATGTAGTTGACTGGAGATTCAGCGTAAATCTGGCAACCCTGGTTAATATAGACAGTTACTTTAATAATTCACTAGAAAGCAGCCTTTAGCAGAAGTCAAGTGTGACAGCCTCGCCTTGTCATTTTGTTTGAGGTGGTCAATGTCGTCGCTGATGTTGTCCTGCCGCATCAGGATCTACGTCCACGAGGCGCTGCTTCTTGCACGGATCACACACTGACGTGGTTATGCGCTACAGCAGACGTGCTAGAGCTCGAGTGTTCACTCCTGCGTTCCTGAAGGATGCGGCTACACCATGACCTGCAGCAGATCCTCCTCTGAGCAGATGATAGTGTTTTAGCCTGCAGTGTACACGGAACTGTGAGAGATTAACCTGAGTGAACACCGTCTCTCTCACACACACACACACACACACACACACACACACACACCACTCCCGTCTGACAGAACTTCGCTGAACTGCACGGCAACGGCTTCATCAGTGTAATTACAGTCCTCTGTGTCCTGGAGCTGATCCTGAGAGCTGGATTAATGATACATTTCCAACCTCAGGGTTTTATATGTATATATATATATATATATATATATATATATACACACACACACACACAGAAGCACAATGAGATAAACCTAGATATGTCTTTACTACTTATCATTAATAATTCAGATCGCCTGTATTTCATTGCTTACATGTAATTCAGCAACATCACTATAAACATAACTATAAACGGATAAAAACTAAGAGTGTTGTTCATTAAGATACAAAGAAATTGTAATTATTGGCCAGTTGCTGTGGTATGAGTGGAGTAGGACACTCTGAGACGTCCTGTTAAAGGAAAATAATCAACTTCAGGGTGATAAGAGTGAACCTGCTCCGTGTTGATTATTTTCCAATCACGGCACCACACCGAGTGTTTTATTACTAACATTCGTTACCATGGTTACGCACGTGTCATGATTTTACCGACTGTGGAAAATGGAATAAAATATTGTGTAATTAGATCAACAGAGAAATCTTTAGCTTCATATTACACATAGAAACAAATATGGCACCAAACAAAAAAAAAAAAAAAAAAGGAAAATAAGTTTCCAAACTCGAAAGCGCAGAATAAAGCGACAGTTTCTACATACTTTAAGGAATTCATAAAAGCCGAGCTGCTTCTTTAGATGTGCTTTCGAAAAGCTTCGCGCTCTCAGTCCTGCCATGTCGTCTCAACTTTAATCCTGGGTAGAAATTTTAACCAAGACACAACACTTTTTAATGGAAATTTCCAATGCTGTAACACATATTTTATAATTGGCGCACGAAAACTGACAGTTCCTTTTAAAACAGACGAGAAGAAAGCAGGAAGGTGAATCTAAATCTGACAACATGGAAAAGGATAAAAAAAAAAAAAAAAGATCAATAGCAGTAGAAACCCAGAAACCGTCGACCGCTGTGAATAATTCATTCGATTCGGTTAGAGCAAAGTGAGAACTTGAAGCGGCGAGTGGGATGTGAGCTCAGAAAGCACACTGACACTTTAGAGACTCCATTCCAAGGTAGAAAAAGATCTCTGTCAAGAAGCATGGACCAATTATTGCTACTTTACACAGAGATGTGGGAAATTCCAACCCTTGGGAAAATGGTTTAAGATGACCGCAAGACTGAGAGAAACACGTCCAAGGAACATTCAAGGAACCCGATGGTTATTAAACGAAGCTTAATATACACAAGTAGATTCGTAAAAATATGTTTCTTAGTTATTTTAAATGCTGAGTTCAACCTACTTTTAAAGTTTTTAATCCGGACGCATTTTTTTTATTCTACTTTTCATCCTGATTTGGATCGTCTGTGGTGAGAAAAAAATCTCATAACGTATATGCTGGGACTTTTTCTGAATCGTGTCTCTTAATAAACTCCTGCACATGGATCCCAACTATTTCCCCGAGTCTCCTACGTTGCACGTTCTATGATTTTCATACATTTTCACCTTTTGTATGAAAAAGGTCAGCGCTTTTATAGCTATTTAGACACTCGCAGTTCCAGTTTACAGACTTTTACATTTACATTTACTAACTACAAACCTGCAGAAAAGTTTACATAATAAAAAAAGACAGTTTATATATAAAGGGATGAAGGCTATAGTACATTTTCTTAATTATAATTTCTATATTCGAGTGTAATGACATGATGTCGGATTGGGAATGGTTGGTTCCTCTCTCTCCACTCGTCTCTGCAGGGGTTCATCTAGATGGTTTCTCCTTCTATAGCAATTTATTACACAGCTTATTAAATTGTCCAAACAAATGAAGTAGAATTCTGATTATCTGCAGTAGTTAAAAGACAGGAGTAGATTTTTTTTTACGATGTTAGCCCTACCCACAGAGAGAGAGAGAGAGAGAGAGAGAGAGAGAGAGAGAGAGAGAGAGAGAGACACCGATCTGTCCACTGTTGTGTATTTGTTTGAAATTTATTGGTTAGAGATTTGGAATTGACCCTCGCCAGTTCAGACAAGTCAGCCGGGAACGTTATGACTTCATATTTCATATCTTTCTAAGGCCAGGAGAAATTACCCATGCGGCAGAGGGACCTGGAGCCGTAGGATGATAAAATGTTTTCACGTCTTGTGAAATTACGAGACATCTATTTTATTAGGTTGTGCACAAGGGCAGGGGCTCTGATACAAAAAGGAGGATATCGTTAGCATATAATAGCTTAACGATTGTTTGGTAAAGCTGTATTCTTCAGAATGACACGTTTTACCGTTTATCCATGTACGCATAGTTACACTTAATGTTGTTGAACGACGACGTAACCATTTCTCACTCGCAGTATAGCAGCTATAAACAGTCGTTCCCTCACCAGCCTCTTTATTTTCTCTCTCTTAAAGTTAATAAGACATAAATAATGATAATTAAAAAAAAAACAAAACAAAAAAACGCAGCTCGAAGAAACCGCAAAGAAGCGTAAACTCCTCTGTCCTGAAGATGTCGGACAACGTAAGGTTACAGCTTTATCTCTGACTGTTACAGAGTGCTGACACTGGAGACTCCTTCCATTTTGTTAAATGATGCACCGTTTATCTCCACTACTCAATAAATAATAGTTTCTCTAATTGAAAAATCCCGCTTATTTCCACCCCTTTATTCACTCACCATGAATGTGAATGGGAATTTCGGTCTCTTCAGTTTGGACGGTTACTTTTCTGAGCGACCGAAATGCCTTTACGCTGCCCTGAAGGCTTCAGAATTCAGTTGTGATGAAAGCATTTGACAGCCTTTAAGAAGATACGCACTCTTCCCTCTTTAAACCCTTTGAGTAAGCTAAGAGTCGTCTAAGAGTGAATTTTCCCCCATGCTGAGAAGATCTAACATCTGAATCTAACGTCTGTTTCCTGCCAAAACATCTCAACAATGCTACTGTTGACATTAATAAAAAAAATAAAATCTGAAAAGCCGTTTTGCAAACTCCTCATGTCTCCTAATTAAACCCATTTATTGTTGTTGTAGCTGTTTTAACACTCTTAACTCTGTTTACAGCACTGAGGGGAAAAAAAAACACAACACTAATCAAAACATGTTAGCCATCAGCAGGACTGCTCTAGCCTCCAGTCGTGCCTTTCACCGCATGGATTCACGCTTAAGAGAGAAGTACGAGCTTAAAAACATTCACACTGCGGCTGGTTATGAATCATCATTTCATAGTTTTATAAAAGTTTATAGGGATGCTAATGAGGCAGGATGAGTTTACTGGAATTCATATAAATAAATTTAGTCTTAGTAAAAGCTACAGCCGCTAACGTAGCCCCTTGCCCTAACCTTTAACGGCCAGGACTTCTCTTATGATGAAAAAAAAAATCATACGAATATATGACTAATAATTCTTCACTTCAAACATCAGTGAGAAGGCCAAGAAGATTTCCAAAACTTTGCAAGAAACACTCCAAAACCGCTATCTCACAACATCCTGAGAACCACAGAAAACACTGTGAAGGATTTCCAGGTTGCGCAGACTTCACGAGAGCAAAAGGTTAAACTCTCGCTGCCCACACACACTCGAGAATGAAGTGTGATCCCACTCAGCTGGATGAGAGCCGTGCTCATGAGACCTTTTTACTGAGAACGATTCTCTGCAATCGACCGCACGCTTTGATAAGCGTTTTGCAAAAGGTTTTGTCTTCAAGTGAAATAAAAGCGTTAGGAATGACAATACGTCAGGAACGATACACTGTGTGTCATGCTGTCATAGGAAAGTAATCAACGATGGGGTGGTGTGATGAAGCGGAGTTACTGTAAACAGAAGTGCAGAAGTTAGTTCCTGTTCTCACTTACGTTATAGCAGCTGTAAACGGCCGTTCCTTCACCAGCCTCTCTCTCTTTTTTCTCTCTCTTCGAGATTAAAAAAAAAAAAAACACAAAATGCAGCTTGTCATGTTGCTGAAAAACCACGAAGAAGCGCAAACTCCTCTGTCCTGAAGATGTCGGAAAACTTGAAGTTACAGCTGAATTTTGAACTCTGGATCCTGATTGGTCAGAAGGTGTTGATTAATTCTCTATAACAGCAGCTCTGACAGTAGCGCAGCTGCAAATCACAGGTTTATATCAATGCGTTCATTCTAATACGTTATCGTTTCTATAGTAACAGCCCATTCACAGGGACGTGTACGGCGAACGCCAAACACTAACAGATTAAAAAATTGCTTAAATGTTTTCTGTAAGGAGAATTTGTTTATGTAACATTTCTGGAAGGAGTCTCCAGTGTCAGTGCTTTGTAACAGTCAGAGGTAAAGCTGTAACTTTGCGGTTTCTCAGGAACATGACAAGCCGCGTCTTGAGAGGCTGGTGAGGAATGAAACACTTCAGGATGTGTGAATTAGGAGTGGTAACATCAACCACGCACTCATTATTCTCCTATAACAGCACAACACGGAGTGGTTTATTCTTTACCTGGTTAATGGTTAGTAGTCTGTTTGATGAGTTCAGTATCATCTGTTGCTGTTGTTTGTAAGATTTCGGTTCTTGTAGGTTAAACTGTAGAGGAACGAGTATTATTCATGAGAAATCCACAAACTGAAGAACACAGGAATCAGTTTGGAGCCTGAAGGCATGTGACTCGTCACTGCGACTCTGGAGAAAGTCATTACAGTCCTGCGTAGCATCCCGTCTCCGAACGCTGTAAGAGCTTTCCTCATCCGTCTGTGTAAATATCGTGTTCTGAGGCAGCGCTGATGCTGTGGAATGCATCCTGAAGGAGATTTAGTCATTTAATTCAATAGACTTTCTACTGAAACATCTAAACCGAGTCAGGGTCAGTCAATCGAATAAGCAGAAATATATACAGTACAGATATTAGCCCTGATGTTTTATTTAGTCTGATTTTAATCTCTCCATCAGCCGTGCGCTCAAACCAACATATAACGAGATTATAATGGGGTTATAACGAGAAAATTCTTCCTGTTCTCAAGCCGTGGCGTGACAAAGTAATCAAATAAACCATGTTCTGAAGATCACAGACGCCAACGCTGCATTCGACTAGAGGTCATAACTCTTAATTCCTGACCTCCGACCAGGAAAAAAAGAAAGAAAACCCCGCCTTTAACTCGGAAATCCTACTCAGGAATTTGGGATGGTCTCCTCAACTCCGAGTTCAGCAAGTGATGTTAAATCAACATGGCCGCCCCCTGCATCAGCAGCAAAAACAGCACCACTGCTTAACTTTAAATGAGTTACACTGAATGTACACACATTTCCTTTCTTTCTTCGTTTCTTTCTTTCTTTCTTTCTTTCTTTCTTTCTTTCTTACATTAACTAATGCAGTAAATGATAAATGTTTGTATGCAAATCAAGACGTAATATTAAAAGCATGTTAGCTGAAGATTAAGCATAAGTTCATGGCATATACATAAATATACACTTATTGCATATTAATGAAAATATAAATATAATTATAGCCAGTAAACCTGCAGGTTTTAAACATAACTTCTGCTAATTTTGTATGAAATTTTAAACTTGAGCCTTAATGACTGATTTAAATGGGTTCTGGTATTAACTCAGTTTTGGTATTAAATGAGTTCTGGTATTAAGAACAGCTTTTTTTTTTTTTTTTTTTTTTTAGTAACTTATTCAACAAATCTGTTTAATTCAAGACAGGGACGAAGTGGAAGAACAGATTTTTTTTTTGTTGGTTATAAATTGATATTGATGTATGGGCAGCACAGCGTAGCTCCGTCTGCGGCATTGCCAGAAATATAAAATCCATTTCCTCAAGATTGACTCGTTCATTACTAACAAGCCTCGAGGCTAGAACGAAGCCGGGAAAATAAGCTTATAATTCATTTCTGTGCTTTGGGACAAACCATGCGACTGAAACAGAAAGCACATGGAACATATTCATGATTCAGGAGCTGGAGGTAAAAAGGAATTATTAATGAGAACGGCGAATTGCTCTGTAAATCTTTGTAATCAGTTACAAATGATGCAGAGGAGGAAATGTTTCTCACTAAATGAGGGAAGGTAATGGGTACAAATTTATGGAGTGGCTGACGGAGGTTATTGAAAAATTCATTGTCTGAATCAGTATCATGTCATGTCTCAATCATCATTTGGAGCTGTACTGTAGAAAGACATGACTCGAAGGAGGGAAAAGAAGAAGAGCAGAAATGTAGTGCTGTAGCAAACAAACATGTGAGACAGTACACTCACCGTACATACACTCACCATCCACTTTAATAGGAACACCTGTACACCTGCTCATTTATCAGCCAATCATGTGGCAGCAGCACAATGCATAAAATCCTGCAGATGCAGGTTAAGAGCTTCAGTTAATGTTCACATCAAACATCAGAATGAGGAAAAAGTCTGATCTCTGTGACTTTAACTGTGGAATGGTTGTAGGTGCCAGATGGACTGGTTTGAGTATTTCAGAATCTCCTGGGATTTTCACACACAGCAGTCTCTAGAGTTTACACAGAATGGGGCGAAAAACAAAAAAAACATCCTGTGTGCAGTGGGTCTGCAGGCTGAAACATCTTGATGATGAGAGAGATCAGAGGAGAACTGACAGGAAGTCTATAGTCACTCAAATAATCACTCTTTACGACTGTGCTGAGCAGAAAAGCATCTCAGCATACACAATACATCGAACCTTGAGGTGGATGGGCTACAGCAGTAGAAGACCACACCGGGTTCCTCTCCTGTCAGCCAAGAACAGGAATCTGAGGTACAGACTCGCCCAAGCTGGACAGATGAAGACTGGAAAAAGACCAGGTGATCTTCAACTCTCCAGTTTGGGTGAATCTTTGCCCACAGTGATTATTTGAGTTACTGAGTCCTTCCTGGCAGCTCGAACCTTTTTGGCCATTTTCCTCTGAACGCTCATATGACAGAGCTGTCACTCACTCAATGTTTTTTATTTTTCGCACCACTCTCTGTAAACTCTAGACACTGCTGTGTGTGAAAATCCCAGGAGATCAGCAGTTTCTGAAATACTCAAACCAGCCCTTCTGGCACCTACAACTATGCCACGGTTAAAGTCACAGAGATCAGACTTTTTCCTCATTCTGAGGTTTGATGTGAACTGAAGCTCTTGACCTCCATCTGCAGGATTTTATACATCGTGCTGCTGCCACATGATTGGCTGATTACAGAACTGCATAAATGAGGATGCGAGTGTATGTCCTGATGCACTAAAGTTTTTTGTGTTTGCGTTTTGATGAAATTAGGCCACATTGTACATGTAATTTTTTGTTTAACGAATATGAATATTCTGTATTGTTTGGATTAAACAGATAATATGCTCTAAACACAAACAAATACAGATTCGAATAGGAGGCGCACAATTAATTTCTTCTTCTTCTTCTTCTTCTTCTTATTATTATTATTATATTTTCACAGGGCATCTAGTTGAGACAATAAATGTGTATCAGGACATCAAAAAAAAAAAGTTGTGAGGTGACTGAATGGTCAGATATGAAGCTCGGAGGATTGTGTGATGCGTTTATTGAATTTATTTATTCATCCTTAGTAACTGCCTGATCAGGGTCATGATGGGTTAAATTGGGCTACTAGTTTGTTTATACTTTGGGAAAGAGCCACAATTCACATACCATGCTCTCATTTCTACATGTGAGTTTTTTGGGTTCTGAATACAGATGAAAATGCAGATATTTGAAACTCTAATATGCATTTCAAAGCCAACTTTATGATTGTTATAAATATATCTGTATATTGAAAACAGCATGAGGTAGTGTGCCCATAAAGTGCTTCATTACACACTTATATAACTAACTAACTAATTAACTAAATAAATAAATAAATAAAAACACTTTGTAAATGATGTGAACTCAAGGTGGGAAACCAAATATATGGAGAAAATACACCAAATACCAAAAAATAATCATAATACAGGAATAAAAATGTCTTAGAAAGTGATTATGTGGCACAAATGCAAAGACATGTGTATATTGCACGAGTCTTTTCATCAGGAAGTTGGTATAAAAGGGTGCAGAAATGCTGAATGTGTCTCATTATATGCTCGAAACTTTGAACATTAATGCGTGCTTTTGCGCATTTTCCCAAAACCAGGTGAAAACTAGTGCCATGTGTGCTGCTCTGAGCTTTATAATGTCGTCAGTCATTTTTTATTAATTCTCATAGACTTTTTTTTTTTTAACAAATTGTGTAATAATACGAGATCAGTTCAAGATCTTGATGAAAGAATTATTCTGGGAAACAATGTGTTTTAATAGTGTTTGATAATTGAGCTGCTTTTGTCGTTCTCTTCACAGCGAATACGTCCATAAGCACATTCATTAGTTTCCTCACACCTTCCCAAGAAATTCCACTCATTAAACGATGAGACCTCTGTGCTATTTTTAAGTGCTACAGAAGCTGCAGTGGAGCACAACTAAAATGTAATACAGTTTAATTACACTCCTTTATACGAAGCGGGTTTATCCTGTACACAGAACCTTCTCATTAAAACTGCATGTCTGTCATGTTAACGTCATTCTTTCTAACATGAGGCTTTATTTCTTAACAAAACACATCATTTATGAACACTTAAATTAAATCTGTACTACTGAACCCGGATTTCCTCTTTGCTCCCGAGCTTTCTGAAGGTCGATCATTTCCGCTACTTCACAGCGGCTTTTAAAGAGCAATTTGCGCCTCATGCAGAGCATTTAGTAAATTGAACGTTAATGTCAGAGTCATTGAGAGCGCACTTTGCGTCCTTATCGAGTTGTGTTTTGTGCCGAGACTCCTGATGTGCGAACATCTGTCCTACGGTGTTTCATTTGCTGCGCTATACTGCATTACAGACTAAAAGTGGGCATTTCGACAAACGGTGCCAGATCGCAAGTGCCTCATGGCTTTGGGCTGTATTCAGAGTTAACGTGAAGTTACATCAGCATTCATGCAGGGAAATTGAGTCTGTTGTGCAGGTACTTAAGTCAATTTTCTGAGAAGGCCAGATTTTTCTGGAGTGTAAGAGCCTAAAACTGAGATTTTCAACAGCATACAAACTCTCGCTTTCAAGCCTTAAAAAAAAAGGTCAGGGAAAGAAAATTTGGACTGAAGAAGGAAACACTATGACCACTTTGCAATATCTAAAAGTCAAAGAAGATGGCAAGAAGATGGCAAGAAGATGGCAAGCATTGAACTAAATCTAATTAAAGTCTAAGTGTATTAAATAAAATTTTTTGCTGAATGGATGGTTGAAATGATCACATGAATGACTGGTTTAATTGAACAAAATGGCTTCCACACTCATTATTCAGCGGCGCACAGAATAGCACTTGATCCAGCGCATACTGTTATTTTGCATTTTGTTATTATTATTATTATTATTATTATTATTATTATTTTTAAATCATGCTTCGAGAAATATTTGTGTGCAGGATATGAAATCGTAATGTATGCATGGCATGTAGGTGATTTTAGTAAGCTTTTAATTCAGTAGTTTGATTTGCTGAATTAATAAAACAATGCCAATGTTTTCATTAATTTGATGAGCTCTCCTATAAAGACAACTTTCACGTAAATTCGGAATAACGTTAATAATGCGAGTCTGTAGTTACGTCTGAGGTCTGAATACCGAGGTCCGGGTTTAAGTCAACTTTGAATACAGCCCCTTTGTGCTCATTGATAGAATTTGTTTAAAAAATCAATGTGGCTATTGATGCTTATGGGAAGGCAGAGATTCTCACACAGCTTCCTTCTTGGTATAAAACACTCCAGTGGATATGAAGCAATAACACGAATAATCAGGTTGATCAAAACGGCAGCTCGATAGTAACCTACTGGATATGTGCAGGGTGAACTCTAGTCTGCTGGGAGTTAGACAATAAAAAAAAGCAAGAGAAACCTGAAAGAGTTTCGATTAATCCTACTAATCAACAGCAGAATGAGTCTGACTCAAACTGACTGCCAAACTTTCTGACCTGAAAAAAAGTCACACATCTGTAATCCTAGAAACAGCCTGAGTGAAGCAGCGTGTTCTTCTATAACAAACTACAAACTTGTAAAACTTCGTTAGAGTATAGTGTAACACAATATCAGTATCTGTATCCGTATCTGTTTACTGCTACAAAAACTCTGTATCTGTATTTAGAGTCATGCTGTGTTTGACTGGAGGTCATAATTCGTAATTCCCAAGAAAAAAACAAAACAAAACAAAGAAAACATGGAATTCCTACTCGGAAACTCGGGATAGTCTCTTCAGCTCAGAGTTTCTCAGAGTTCAGCAAGTGACGTCAGTTCAACATGGCCGCTCTCAGCATCAGCAGTAAACAAAATAGCACTTCTAATTTTATTATTAGCTTTAGTATTAGCTTTAGATCAGTCAACATACAGATATATTCACTTGTTAAATCTATAATACAGTTCACTGCTTTGAGCAAGAAAATATGCATCACTCATCATACTCATCACTCAACAAAAGAAGAACATGGAGGCGGCCATGTTTTTTTCCTCCACTTTGTAACACGCAGAGGTCGAAAATGATGTAATTCTGAGCTCTGACTTCACTGCTGAAGTAAATCAAATGCAGCATTAAACCCAAAGTGGGTGTGGCCTAAATCAAACTTAAAAAAAAAAAAACTGTAAGAAAATTTAGGCACGGTCTAAACTGGAAGTTTTTTAACCCCTTCAGAAACACTGATGTGTGAATTTCTCCTAGAGTCGTGCGTAGAATTGTACTAAAATTATTATTTCTATATTTAATGCATTACCTCTTATTCACGTGTTGGTACAATGTAGTTACGTTTGTTATTACACTGTAATAATATGTTATATAGACGGCTCTACTTAATAAAAAATGCACCGCCTCCGCAGAAAGCGTGATAGCAACTTTCATAGCTTACTGGACGTATTAAAAGACATACTGTACTGTGCAAAAGTCTTGGCACTCTATTCTTTTTAGTACAAACTTTGTTACAGATGTTTATTTTCTGACTTCTACATTATTGATTCAGTACGAAAACCTTTTAGATTCCAAACATTAGTTTTCCAGCACAGAATGAAACGTTACAGAAAAATGTTTGTGTGTCAGTAAAGAAAGCAGCAAATTACATGAGAGACACTTTTCAGATAAAAACAGAATGAAGGCTGCTGGGTTTCGCTGCAGAAATAAGAAGCGAGTCGACAGTCGA
>CM074921.1:27201699-27215531 GCA_037576815.1 Pangasius larnaudii
CAGGCTTCACTGAGAGCATCACTCCACCTCCAGGTCTCACAGACGGTGTCACTCTATCTCCAGGCTTCACTGAGAGCATCACTCCACCTCCAGGTCTCACAGACGGTGTCACTCTATCTCCAGGCTTCACTGAGAGCATCACTCCACCTCCAGGTCTCACAGACGGTGTCACTCTATCTCCAGGCTTCACTGAGAGCATCATGCATAGCTGGCTACGAGTTATTGTTGAGGGAGTAAGATTGCAGTGGAGAAGAGCAGGTTTTGTTCCACTTCTGTACAGCTGTAAGTCAAGTACCTTTTTATTTTCATTGTGTCAGAATCCTTCGTTGTCCGCGACTGATAGCTGCTTGTCTAGCGGCTGTTACTTTCACTCTCCTAGCGTCGTCTGTAGACATTTTTTTTCTCACCCAGCCAGCGTTTGCTGCTAGCGATGAATTTTATGTTTACGATGTTTTTATCCGGTTACTTGTTTGTAGGAGGTTTCTGTAGTCCCTCCGCTTGATATTTTCACTTTCGTTAATCTGGAAATACGTCCCGATCGTTGTCATTTCGACTCATCTGTTCATTAGCGTGACAACATACGCTAGGTTTACGTCAGATCGGGAGCATATTTTACAACTACGAGCAGAAAAATGAGTAAACGAACACGGTATCAGACGAATACGTCCCTAGTCATGATATCTGTAGGATTTGTTTTGTTACTAGACTGATAAACTCGTGCGAAGGAAATGAAGGCTAATGAGTGTGAAGGTTTGGGTTCAGACTGTGCTCCGTGCTATCACATGGATTACGCTTTCGACCTTTAATAATGTCAGAGCTTAACGAATCGGCTCAACGCAGAGCACACAGAAAGCAGCGCCGAATAAAAAACACTCCCTGAACGAAATAAAGGAGAATCTTTTATCTGCACTTTACTTGAGATAACTTTAATGAACCATAAGAGCCGCAAGGTTTTGTAATATCTGAAGTGTAGCCCTGGTGTGCGATGGAAAGGGGATTAGTTATTGACTATTAGCGCTGAAGAGTTGGCCACTGGGCTGCAGACGGCCATTTAATAGACCACTTTATTCGCAGCTGTGCAGATTGGCCTCGCTTCCTTCCTCCTCTCACTTCTCCTCACACTTACTGAGAGAAATGTACAACTTTACATTACACCGGAACTGCAGAGAACGAGTGCAGAAGTCTGCTTTCTTTATCTTTTCCTTCTGCTTTGTTTAGATACAGCTGAAAATAAAGAAGTGAGCAAATAAATAAGTAAATATCTAAACAAACCAATAAACAAACAAATAAATAAATGAATAAAATGAGCGGGTTTCATTCTGCTTTGTGTGGAAACAGATGCAAATAGATAAATAAGTAAATAAATATATGTATTATAATATCTATTTATTATTACTAGAATAACTATAATTAATAAATACAATTAATGATAGATTAAATGAATAAATAAATAAATAAATCATATCTATCTATCTATCTATCTATCTATCTATCTATTTCCTTCTTTTTCTACACAGGTAAATAGATAGATAGATAGATAGATAGATAGATAGATAGATAGATAGATAGATAGATAGATAGACAGTTATTAATTAATTAATTTCAATCATAATTCATTCATTACTTTTTGATCGGATAAATATTGAACCATTTTATTTCTTTCTCTTTGTTTAATTTTATCCTGAAGGTTGAATTAAAGGTTACAAAAATGTGGCCTCCAGTTAAAATGTTACTCTATTTATTTATCCACGTTTGTGTTTAATTGAACAGAACAAAAGCAGCCGTCAGTTTTCAGACGGGAGGCGAATATTTGGTCCTCGACCGTGAAAAGCTCAGCCGACCTGATTTTTTTCGTTAATTTGAAGGTTGAAACTTTCACTTCATTCATCATTTTATCCTTTAAAACATTTGGTCCTTGAGATAAGCAACGTGTCTGTTGAGATGTGTTTAAGATCCTCGGATTTCATTTGTGCCAAAAAACAACAAAAAAAACAAAAACTAAACCTTTTCACTGACTTTAAAGAAATGACGTTATGAATGAATATTGTCATATTTCTGTAATTAAAAATGATCAGAAGATGAAAGTTCATGATCAGAATCATACATAACTGAAACGCCTGTGTTTTAACACAATTTCCGAATAGTGCTTAAGAGCTTTTTATTTTTTTATTTCATCTTCAGCTTGACGTTACAGGACGTCCATCGAGACGAAAAATCTTCAGTGTTCTCTAAGTTCGTCCTGCACAAAAGCTGTTTAGGGTGTAATTTGGTTTTAGGCTGGAGATAATGGAGTCTCAGGCTCCCGGCTTTTTAGCGTAAAGTGCGTCATTCTGTCTGAAATTCCTACCTGTGGAGTGAAACGATGCTCCGAACGGATGTTTAAACGTTCTCCACATGTGCAGTGTTGCATTCCAATGTTATAAATGAAAATCCACCATCTGCACTCCACCCAGAACATCTTCATCTCTTGTGTGTGTATATTGACCGTGTGTGTGTGTGTGTATATGTGTGTGTGTGTGTTTTGTGGATTGTGTTAGCATCGAAGCTGCAGATAAAAGCTCTGATGTCTCAGCAGTTTGCTTTAATGGTGGCTGGAGCGATTAAAAACAGCCGTACTTTCTCTTTCCTCTCGGCTCTGGAGCTCTTATTGGGAAAAAAAATCGCTTTCCTTAAAATTAACCTTATGTTGTTTCCACGGTATACGTTTAACTCCATAATTATTGGCACCCTTTAAAAGCACGACCCAAAAAAAAAAAAAACATTTGTGTGAAATAAACATTCAAACTTAATCAACTGCCGAAACAGTTTAGGTTTCCTCTAATAAAAAAAATCTCATAGTATTTTATTATTGCAGTATTTTTTTTTTAAAGGAAAGCTAAATTGTTTAAATGCTTCATTTAAATAAAAATAGAATGAAAATACACACACACTACTCAGGATATATAATTACTCTGCTGCCGTTACGGTATTGCATAAGTGTTATGAACTTGTCAACTTAATTGTGCACATCAATTCGTTTAGAGAACAAAATGATCATAAAAAGCCAGATGATGATATGTGGATGAGATATACATGACGACGATGATGATGACGACGATGATGATGATGATAATGATGATGATGATGATGATATAACTGAATGTGAAGTAATATAAATCACAAAAACACACCTGACGCATGTATTTCTCCACGATCTGACTGTTGTTATCACTTAAACTAAAACATCTTCACAACTGGCCAATGATACAAATTCCATAACGATGGAATAAATCATTCACAAGCTTCCCAACAAACTAATAAGTCACTAAAACATACACCAAGGTGAGGTTTTCGAGCACAAACGCAGGTTTTAGAGCACAAACGCAGGAAAAAAAATGATGTTTATTAGACGAAAAAAACAGGAAATGAAAAAGTCACAAGGGGCAAAAGGACAGACAGGAAGAAACTAAAGAACAACAAAAAGAGAAGCAAAAAAGCTCAGTGTCACAGTCGTGTCACAAACTCGGGAAGAAACTCAACGGCACGTTGCTGCTTCCGTCTCTATTTATACTCGACTGCTAGGAACCAGCGTCACGTGTGCCTTTAGTGCCGCGTAGCGAGGATCAGTTGTGTGCTCAGCTCCCTCTGCTGGCGGACGGTGTGACGGATAAACATCTTACCGTTATCGTTATTGACTCTCTCCCACTCTCACATGCTCGCTGCTCCCTATCGCTCTCCCCTGATTGGCTGCCTGTCACCATGGAGTCAGACTTGTTTTGTGCCTAAAGGTGAAGCATGAGGTATTTTCACAGATCTAAGCTCGTGTACTATTAATGTGGACAACTTCCCGCAAAATTCCGACCCAATTCCCAGACAAAGTGCTGGGAATTATCTTTACGGGATTATCAGGGCGACTCTCAGCAGCTCAGGAGCATCAGACTGTGAAGTATTTTATTGTCCTCTGATTTCATTTTTAACATCAACAACAACAACAACAACAACAACAACAACAACAATAACAAATCCTACCCACTGTAGCTTTAATGTTTAACTAGTGTTTGAACAAATCATGATCATTTTATAAATTGTGTTTATTTATTTGTTTATTCATTCATTTATGTATTTCCAAATAATTTTAGTAGGTTTAACATCTTGAATCTCTTGGTTTTACCTTTATTTTTTGTATTATTTTCTTTTTTTTTTCTTTACAGGACACACCCACATTTCCTTTTTTAACATCTTGAAATTCTCGTTCTTTTTTTTTTATATATAGAAACCTGTAATAGCAATAAAATAAACAATATCAATATTCTTTAAAACAAAACTGTACATGTACATGCAAAAAACAATTACTTAGTGTAAATAAAGTGTAAATAAAATCAGAGATGAAGTGTAAATATAGCAGTGTAAAACACACCTTTGCACTCGACTGTGCATCTTTTCACCCAGCTTCAAGCTTAAAGTAATTTAAAGAACACAATTTTGCAAATCTGCAAATTAAAGCATACGTTTAAAAAACAGGTGCATTGTGTATCTTACAGGTTTAGTGCTGAAGCATTGATGTTAAATGTGTCCTGGTGTTAAAATAAATCTCTACAGCGTCCCCATATGTTTATGCTTAATGTGCTGCTCAGTATAATTCCTAGTAAGGAAATGAAGGGTGCCAATATTTTTTTTTTTTTACTATTTACTCATCTGATTGTTCTTCATCCGAAAGTTTCGTTCCGTGCAGCAAGATCACATCGTATGACGCATGCTAATGCTTTTGTACAGCACTCATCTCTTCTGTCTTTGTACAGAGTGTCTGAGTGGGCGGGAAAAAAAAAGCTTTTAATCTTCTTGAACGATGTTAATTATTGTAAACTCTGAGTACAAAACATTTGAATAATTACTCAAGTGAAAAATTAATGTCTTGTGTGTGATAAAAAAAAAACATCGACATAAAACATTAATTCCATATCGCTCCTTCTTGTAATGTAAATTCAATTATTCACACTGTAGATGTGTGCACAGGCGTCTTCCTGGGACTGGAAAAATACGATTACCGAGTCGTCAGCTCCATAATTATTGGCACCCTTTAAAAGGATAGCTCATGAAGCTAATCATAAGCTAATTATACTGCATACTTTTTAATTATTCCAGTAACAAATTTCCCCCCATAAACATTAGTTTTCTTAAACCGACACTGTGCAGAATGTTTGAATATTTTTCTTTGGCGTCTTCTGAACTAACTTTCCCGCTTATGGAGTGACGTCAGATCAACATGGCCTGAAGAGTGTAAAGTTCTCCTTCTCTACTTTTAAATGAGATTTTAGCAGAACTGGCTTCAGATCAGTTCATATACAGACACTATAACACTGACCGTATTAATCGCTGTTTTGAGAATGTAATCATCAACATTAGCGTAATCACTAATGCTAGCCAGCTAGTTTTTTGCAAATGCTACCCGCTAATGTCCGCTGTTGTTGCTGTGCTGTAATTTCAGTCCAAAATGCTGCATGAATGTTTAAAGTTCACTAGAGTAGAGCAGAAGATCCAGGAGCCACTCAGGCCTGTGACTGTAAAAGTGTGATTAAAGCAGCTGTTTGTGAGCTTCACCTGCTCTGACAGAGCAAACAAAAAACACACTTTCGTAGAGGCAGCCATGCTTTTTATTTTTCCCTTCGGGAAATGACGTTATTACAACTTACTACACTGAAAAAAATGGAATATGTGGTCGGTCAGTTAAAAAAAAAACATTTTACGTAAAAATATCATTAAAATGTGATTTGATTGGTTACATTAATTTAATTTAAACAAGTTTCTAAATATTTGTTTCCGTTATCTAGACTATTAGCATGATTCAATTACGTTATGAAATCTCATGAAGGTGGTGGCGCTGATGCGAATAAAGACTGTAGTATTAAAATTAATTTAATTAAAGCAAGTGTGTTATAATGGTATAGAGGGAAATGTCAGGGTGCCAGTGATCCAGGTTCAATCCTCAGCTCAGGTGCCCTGATTTTATTTAGGGCTTTGATACCACGTGATCAAATCACGTTGGATGTACGGAAATAATTTGGATTGAGTTACGTGGAGCCGATATGTGCGTTTGAATTAAGTAAATTCAGTGAGCTTTTCTTCAGTATAGACACCACAGACAAAGCATCAGTGCAAAAGTTAGTTTGATATTTACGCAGGGAAAGTTCCACGTATTCAGAGTCGGGTTACGCACCTGCTTAAGTCACTTTTCCGGGCTTCCCATTCGGATTATTAAAATCGTCTGTGTGTGGTTCACGCTTTCAAACACTCACCTTTAAATATATTGCTAATATATTGCTGTAAGAATAGTCCTAGTTGTAATTATCACATTAATCACTGGTTTAATTTAACAAAATGGCTTCCAAACTCATTATTCAGCGGTGCGTAGAATAGCACTTGATCCAGCACAACTTATTATTTCACTTTCTTTTTTGTAAATAACAATTAATCGTGCGACTTAACTTAATGAAGTCACGAGACACTAAATCGAGGTCATGAAATCGTAATGCGTGCAGGATGCCTGTGATTTTTTATCACGCTTTTAATTTACTATTTTGAAAGTACGCCAATGATAAGGTGAAGGATAAGCTGACCAAGTGCTCATCCTGCTACGCTTGCACTTCAATTCAATTCAGAATTTTATCCATTAAATATTCCGTCCTTGAGATAAACAATGTCTCAGATTAAAATGAGCAATTGTGGTGTTAAACCTTTACTACACGCTCGTAACTCAGCTCTGAATATGGCCCTGAGATTCCAGGCTGCGTTTTATGGGAGGCAGTGAAATTTCAGGTAATTTGGCAGTTTCTAACCCGCAGGATGATTTTTCCCTCTCGCAGCCTTGACACTGAGAGGGTTATTAGAGGAGAGAGTAGTACATGAGAGAAAATGCTGATGCATACTTCACTCCTCATTTCCTCTAATGCAACCATTTATTAAGCATTTCTCAAGAAAATCAGCTTGATCTTACGCTTTTAACTACACCAGCTGCATTCCTGTGCAAAGAAGGCTCTTTTTTTTTTTAACCATTATTCCTGTCTGTGCAGTGCAACCCAGAGCTTCAGTGCTGAGAACAGGGAACAACTGCTCATTATCTTCAGCCCCGTTTGCACTGTCTCATTACAGCGCTTCCAGAAAAGTGAGCTTTACCCCGAATGTCAGAACTTCAACACACAACCGTGCGGCAGCTTAGACAAAAACAACAACAAGCTGAAACAACTTATCCAGAGTATTTACCTCAAACTTCTCTCCTCACACAGCTCTCAGTAATTGGCATCGCACTGGAACATCTACATAATGAACTCCACGCAGTCAGCATAGCCGAGAAAAACGAACAAACACAAACAGGGCGCATGCACGAGGTTTCATGCATGCGTAAGCATCACCTCAGCAGAATGCTCCGAGTGGATGCTGTCTCAACTTCTAATTAATTAGCTTTGGATAAAAGTGACTGCTGGAGAAATAAATATAATATCACAACCATATGGACAGGAATTCTGATGCTGAGAAAAGAACAACCGAAAAAATCCGTTCACTCCGAATTCACGTCTGTAATACAACTCTAAAATCAGGTGTTTAAGGGACAGTTAAAAATTCTGTTTCTTTTCTAAGGTATTTTGGTAAAAAAAAAAAAAAGGGAATAATAGAGTAAAGAATCCACTTGTCAGGGATTGGAGTCGGATTCAAGCTCAAGATGACACTTTGAAGATAAACAAAAGATGCAAAAATAAATATGAAAAATGAACTACGGATACGCAACACACAGACAACAAGTAACACACGACAAACGTTAGACAAAGAAACACACACACACAAAAAAAAAACCCCAGGCCTGAAATAACAGCACTCATTAGGTGCAGTCAGGAAGAAGGGGTCATGTGACGTGCAGGGGCTGATGGGTAGTGTAGTCCTGATGCCAATTCATTCAAGTTTTTTCCCTCCATTTACCCCCGCAGCTGTGTTTCCTGTGCAGCTTCTCAATCACTGCTGACGATGTGTTAAAGATGCGTGAAAAATATCAGCACGGATGAAGACGAAGATCTACGCGGGCGTGTCAGAATGCCATTTTCATTCGTCAAGATGACAATTTGTTTCAGATATTTGTAAATATTTGTCTGACTTGTCATGGGTCAGCTTATGTATATGCTCGGATATCTTTTCAGCCCCTTCTCCAGCTTTGTGAAAGGTCAGCACGTTAGTATTTAGTGCTTTCAGTCTATTGACTAGTTTATGAGCTCAGATTTGTTTCCCACTGACTCTTAACCTGACGTTGTGCGGTAAACTTGCTTGAGCGTTTTATGCCTTGAATTAGACTTTAAGTCATGAGACACTTTCATGAAGAACGCTAATAAATAAAGCGGTTTGGTAATAATGAAGACAGACTTTTATGCTGGTTCTGCTATTAAGTTTAAACAGATGGCTGGGGGTCAAAGGGCATCCAGTTCCATATAGTGAGCACATCATTAAAGTAAAGACTGCAGGCAGGTCGTGCACAGAGCAGGAAGCAATTATTCCTGCGTCGGTTTATTGTGGAATTAATTCCTGGCACATTCAGGACTGTCAGTGCAGGAGCCGAATATAAATCTGACGGAGTATAAATCTGTGTATAGCGAGCACTTAAATAAACAACAACAAACCTGATTATTTTCCTATAACAGCACCCCGGAATGTACTTCATTCCTCTCATACCACAGCAATTCCATTTTTTATTTATTAAAGAATGACACATTGTACTTTTACATCCATTTATAGTTACCGTTAACGTTGTGGAACAGCTGCAAAACAAGTTCTCACTTACGCTATAGCAGCTATACACAGTCTCTCCCTCACCAGCTTCTTGTTTCTCCTCCCTCCTGAAGTTGATAAGAGAGAAAATCGCAGCTTGACACTGGAGACTCCTTCCAATAATGTTAAACCCACACCTGTCTCCTGACCTGTCTCGTGTTCGAACGAGCGCAGTCATCTCTGTCATTTCTGGATGTGATGCTGAATATTTTCGTTGTGCTGCTCGGATGATGGTGATTATGAAGCTCTGCATATAAACAGATTAATCACTTCGCTCCAGGGAAGGTGTATTTTAAGGATTTGTTTGATTTGCATGTTTCCATGTTCTGAATCACCGCCGAGAGATTTTAATCAGGCAATTTAAATACGCTCTCAAGTCAGATTAAAGTATTTTCTCTGAGTTTTAAACGTAATATTGGTCCTTTTCAAATGTACACACAGAAATACACACAGAATATTTCCTTGGCAGTAAAACGGTGTACACTTTATCTCCTTTTATCCTTCCTGCTTCACTGAATTTCGACTCGTTCTCTTTCTTCTATCTGCTCCATCCAGACTGTGAAATTCACTTCATGTGCCAATCCACAAATCCTTTTATGCTGGATGGGGAAAAAAATACAAACCGTGTTGTCGTTATATTGTATATATTCAGTCCCATGCGTACAATACTGTAAACTTATTTCATTTCCTCCAGCTTTGGAGTGTGAAAATAAACGAATCAGAGACTTCTGTGAGAATTTAAGGCTGAAATCGGACACGTCGATATTCGGAAATTACCTGAGAGTTACGCATGCAGGGGGGCGGAGTTTGTATGAAAAAGAGGCGTGTCTCTTACGTGCGATTCGGACCTTGATCTTGAGTGCATTTTTTAATGCGCTTTATTAATATCAGTGACGTAATTAATTAATTAACAGCGTCTTTCCTTTCAAAGTCAGCTTTATTGTCATTTGTTAGCACGTTGCAAGGCAATGGATAAAAACGAAACACAGTTCCTTCAGGAAACTAAAAGACGACAGTGAACACAAACGATAAATGCAGACATAATACCATAAGGTGCACCAAATCAAACAAAATTAAACAAGTCAGATAAATAGGAAATATACAGTATATGGAGAGATGCATAAATAAAGGAAATACCACAGTGGTGTAATGTGTTAAAGGAAATGCTAAGCTGAAAGTGGACTTTTTTCTCTCAATCGTTCATAATGTAGCTCCGTATTTATTACTCCTTAGCGCAACATGCTAATGAGAGGATGTCAATCAAACATCAGTAGGTGGAAGCCCTTTTACAGTACATGATATGACACAGTTTTGTGTCTGTCTTGTCTACATATTAATGATTTTCCCTCTTTCGTAGTCATGTCCTTTAGGTAATGCCATTTATTTTATTTATATTAATTACTTATTTATCTCTTGACACATTTAAATATATTTATTTATGCAGGAATATGTGGATTTATGTATGTATTTATTTATTTATTTGTGCTTATTTATTTGTTTATCCATACCTTATACATTATTTGCCCCTTTTTTTTTTCTTTAGCTCTAAAACCAGGCCACTGATTAAGAAGAGAAGAGCTAACGGGAGCTCAGTAACCAGTTTAAAGGGAATGAAGTATTTTCGAGCTTGAGATGAGACTCGGTGAACATATGGACCAGAGGGTTAGTAAAGGGCCATTAGAGTGTAATAGCAGTAAACATTTAACGTTACCATCTGCCAGTCCTTGAGCCCAGGACCATCGCTCCTCATTACATCCACGTTCCCCTAAGGATTTAGTCGTCATCGTGGTTCAGGGAACCATTGGAGCGCCTTTAATGGCAAAGATAAGAAAGAAATACAATTGCAATGTGGTCACATTGAGAGAGAAATCCTCAGCATAGCTAAAGTGAAATCCATAAACCTGATTTCACAAGGACGTGTGCCGTTAGCTCACGGGAGGGAGACGTTATTACATATAATGAAGAACTAAAAAAAAAAACTATTTCAGCATAATGTCAAGATTTAAACTTGACGTGTGTGTTATTCTGCTCATATTACGCCGATTTGCCAACGATTACAATTTTGAATTTGTTAATGAATGAAAGAAACGTCGTGCATTTAAATGGTTTATAGTTCAGATTTATTAATGCTTTGGAACACATGAAAAACGAGTTAGTTCTTGTTCTCACTTATGTTAAAGAAATGAGAAACAGTCGTCATCTCCTTCTCTCTCTCTCTCTCTCTCTCTCCGGTCTCGCTTGTCATTTTACCAAGAAATATATATATATACATATATATATATATATATATATATATATATATATATTTTTTTTTTTACAAAGCACCATGACACTGGAGACTCCTTCCATAAACGTTAAACAAACATCTCCTAACAAAACACGTCACCACATCAAAGATACATTTTTCTTTTGCTAACACATTATTATTTTTTTTTTAAAATCAGTGTATTATTCAGTGTCTTAGATTATGCAGAGCTCCGGCAGTACACATCCCAGTGTATGAGCTGTTGCTATAGAAACGATAGAAACGTTAATGTATTAGAACGAGCGCATTAATATAAACCTGTCGTTCGTGTCCAATTGTAACTGTCTGCTATACAGAAACAATGCACACCTTCTGATGCACACAATCAGATTTCAACTGCTCTGTGTTGGAAGAATATTTAAATAATTGATATTAAAAAAAAGACAAAATATAAATAGTCTTTTATCCACCTGGAAAGGCGAATAGTACTGAAGCACTGAAGGAGGTTTAAAATGTACCGGTCCTCTGGCTGCGCTGCTGACGTCTCCCACTTCACTCCTGCTAAACAGAGGAAATATATTCTCTTAACAAACCTTAACTGCTGATTGAACTGCCGTCCCTGTGGAGTAATACTACTACTACTACTGCTCTAATACACTTAGTCCTACATGGTGAGTCAAACAAAATGGCTGTAATTAACACTAACCCTTTATCACTCGCCTGCAGGTGTGACAACTACGAGTTACATGAGTTATAGAGATCCACCTCCGTAAGTCCTAATACGTTACCGTGACTATAGTAACAGCTCAAGCTCCACGTAAACGGATGAAAAAAACTACTGATAGGGTGAAGTTTTCTGTAAGGAGAAATGTGTAGCATTTATGGAAGGAGTCTCCAGTGTCAGTGCTTCGTAACAGTCAGAGGTAAAGCTTTCCGACATATAAAGCTTTCCGACATCTTCAGGACAGAGGAGTTTTACGTAAGATTGAGATTAGAGTGTAAATTTACTCAGGAGATTTCTAACCTCAGCTATTTAACTCATTAACGAATTATCTCATCTCCATGGTTCAAGCCACCAGCTAATTAGCGCATGCTTGGAGAAAATACCTTAAGGGAATACCTACAGCAATAAACAGTCGTTTCCTCTACAAGACAAAAACAAAACGTTCAACGAAAAAATGTCCCTGTCCTGAAGATGAGGAAGTTACAGCTCTGACCTCTGACTGTTACAAAGCGCTGACACTGGAGACTCCTTCCATATATGTCACATAAACACATTTCTCCTTACGGAAATCTTCATGTTTTTAATCTGAAGATAGAAAAAATATCTTCTTAAAGTAAATTAATCTCATGAAACTAGAATTCAGCATCGCCGTGGTATAATATTTCTTTAATTAATAATAATTAATACATCTATGTAAACTGTATGTTTAGTGAAGAAGTTACAGATACAGAGGTTATATCATGTCAGCATCAAGTCATTTTTTTTTTTTTTAGACAAACCAAGGATTTGGGTAGGAGAAGGTATAATTTCCAGAAAAAAAAGAAAAAAAAATGTGAACACAACCTTTAAAAACGTATGATAATCGTGGCCACGCCCGTGCCTCTTCCTAATTTCCACTTCATTTCCGTAATTTTCGCCGTTTTCTTTAAGAAGTTGTTTCCTACATCATTTCTATTCCATTTGGAGAGTTTTGGACTCATTCTGCTTTTCCAGCGTTGGTGTTTTTGCACATCGTCGATGGTTTTCCTGTCGACTTTTTGTTTATTGCAGCAGCTCTTGTATAATAAAATACTCTTGTACTTGCAGTATTGTCTTTTCTCTTGAAGGAGATTTCACGCTGTCTCGGATTGAGCAGAGTTGGACTCAAACCGAGCTCAGCAGGATAAACACATGCATGAATTATTCTTCAACTCCTTCAAGGAATCCTACACCCACTGGAAGAAACTCTGCCAGAGAGCTCTCAGCACGCCGCTGTAGCCACAGGTTGCTTTTCCCTCCTCAGACATGTTTATCGCCTCTCCTGAGAAGTGTACCAGCTCTCCTGAGTGTGTACAAGCTTTTCTTATGTAATGCCCTAAATATATAATACAATAATGTATAAATTTCAATGACCGCTATTCAGGATTTGGCTTTGCTCAGGATACAATTTTTCCTCATTGTAAATAATTCTACCGTTGCAGTCAGGGGTGGCATAAATGGGGATATGACAATTCCAATTATTATTTGATATTATTTAAAAAAATACAGAGCCATATTCTGTGTTGGCAACTTTTAATCCTAAAGTTATGCCACGATTCATGCAGTGAAAGTTACTCATATTCAGAGTCGGGTTACGCAGTCGGGATCATGCTGAGATCCTTTATCCACCCGGATGTGAGAAACTGCTCAGCTTCTGTGCTCTTAAATGCTCTTAGATTTTTATTAAAATAAAAATATTGATTTGGGGAAAACACAAATTTGGTAAGTTTTCTACCGGTTAAAGTGAAAATCAGCAGTTTTGGGGGAAAATACATAAGGATCACTGTATATTTTATCGGCTTTACTGTTTATTCACTGAAGTAAAGTGAGGAATTTTAGCAAAACTTCACCGCCAGAAATTGAATCACAAACACACTGTGGTGACAATTAAGCATCACACTCATACTGTATGTGCTGGATGAACAGCCAATTCCAGACTTATTCCCCCCTGTGTGTGCTGTTATAATGAGCTCCACTCTTCTGCGAAGTCTTTCCACTAGATGTTGGAGTGTGGCTGTGGGGATTTGTGTTCATTCAGCTACAAGAGCATTAGTGAGATCA
>CM074921.1:27226446-27241549 GCA_037576815.1 Pangasius larnaudii
AACGTGTGGCCTGAAACACGCAGAAACACTGCAGGAGCAAACAGATGACAAAGGCTTGACATCTCAACGCAGGGAAACTGGAACTTAAATAGTGTCACTAACCAGAAAAACACAAAACAGGAGTGAGTGATTAGTGAGTCATGTGACCAGGTCATGTGATGTGCTGGGCTTGATGTGAGGTGTAGTTCTTGACGTGACAGATCTCCAGTTCCTTCACCAATTTCTCATCGACTTACGAGGTGGAGGCAAAACTTTCAGGACTTTTCAGTATTTTATTTGTAAATAATTTAAAAAATATTTATCCCACAATATTCAGTTTAGTTTAATATACACTGAAGCTTTTCTATTTAAGTAAAGAATTATAACACTGCAACTGTAGACTGTCACCACGCCGACTTCGATTATTATATTTTTTATGTTTTATTCCTCTTATATCACAGCAATTTCTCAACAGTTACATTTTATTTAATAAAGAACAACACTGTAGTTTTTTTTATCTATTTCTAGTTACATGTAAGGTTGTGGACTGGCCGTGAAACAAGTTAGTTCCGGTTGTCACTTACGTTATAGCAGCTATAAACAGTTGTTTCCCTCACCAGCCTCTCTTTCCCTCTCTCTCTCTTAATGTTAATAAGATGCAAAAATAAATAAATAAATAAATAAAAACACAGCTTGTTATGTTACTTAGAAACCATAGAAAGAGTAAACACATCTGTCCTGAAGATGTCGGAAACTTCGGACTATTACAAAGCGCTGACACTGGAGACTCCTTCCATCAATGTTAAATAAACATCCACCGTTACAAATCCCTGCGAATGAGCTGTTACTATAGAAACAATAATGTATTAACGAGTGCATTCATATAAACCTGTCAGAGCTGTTGGAGTATGAACACAGACAGACAGACAGACAGACAGATAGACAGACAGACAGATAGATAGATAGATAGATAGATAGATAGATAGATAGATAGATAGATAGATAGATAGATGGTAGTACAGCAGTATATAGTGGTAGTAGAAATGTGGGAAGGAAGTAGTAGCTCATTGGTTAAAACTTATTTTTGTATGTGTTTGTTTCATTAATTAATTAATTGACCTAAAAGTATCAACCAATTAAATAAATGGAAAATAAATAGATAAATAGATAAAAGTTAAAAAGAATTCCTGCTGTGTGTATTTACACACACACACACACACACACACACACACACAAACACACACACACACACACACACACTTCTCCTTGGTGCGTTTTTTTTTTTCATTCAGGACACATTATCCCACAGCGAGAGGATACCTGTGTGTCCTTTTACGAGGCAGTAAGGTGTCAGCTCTGTCTTTATTCCTAATTAACACATAAAAGCAGAGGTCTGAAATCTCCACGCCTGTGTCTGGCTGAATGTAATGAAGGTTCCTGCATTGATTTGGTACTGAGAGGAACCGGGACGCTGTGTGATGCGGAACCTTGCTGCAGGCGTAGCATTAACACTCAGATAAAGTTAGCAAAGCCCTCGAGGGGTGTTTTATTTGATTTTATTTTATTCAAAAGTTGCAGGTAAAAGAGTGTGAGCTCTAGATTCCACCATCCTCTCTTCCTCTTCCTCTTCCTCCTCCTCCTCCTCCTCCTCCTCGGTGGTGTACTGCCAGACCTCGGGCACTCGCTGCCAGATAGCTGCTCCCTCAGGGGCTGTAATGGTGTTGGATTAGATGTGTTTGGCCAGGAGAGGTTATGAAAACATCAGTGTATCAGTTCTTCAGCTTGTGTAGATCTTCACCCTGGAGGTCTAACATCTGAAAGAGCAAACGGATTTATGTGGTATGCCTGCCCACCTTCCAACGCTTACAGCTTGGAATTTTATTTTATTTTATTTCATTTTTGCAAAAATGAGTTATTTATATGTCACTGTGAGATTTTGAGCCAAATTTTGCTCCTACAGTACTAAATAATAAAGCCATATTCAGCGATAATTGGTAGGAAAAAAAAATAAAAAAAAAAAAAATATATATATATATATATAAACCCACAGCCAATAAACTGCATATCAGTGCATTAACATAAACCTGCCTGATTTATAGAAAATGAATCAACACCTTCTGACCAATCAGAATCCAGAATTCAACAGCGCCATGGCAATCAGCGTAATCAGCACACACACACACACACACACACACACACACACACACACACACACACACACACACCCTCAAGTAGCTTATTAAACAGCAACATAAACAATATGATAAATCACATGTTCAACAAATTATTTAATTTCTTATTAATAATATTTGCAATAACCGATTGTTCTGGCACACAACGTAGTCTGTTAACAGTATGATGTTGTTGCTAAGCAACAGAATAGACAACGTTTAGAGTAGTTTAAGGACAGAACAACGGCTGTAGTGGAATGGTTTTAAAACACGCGTTAGACTGTAAAAGCACAGCCTGGAGTGTGTTATTCCGCTTGTACCACAGCGATCTGCCAACGTTTACAATGTTTAATTTATTACTAAATGATGCATCATGCATTTTAACCATTTATTGTTACATGGAATTTCTGTGAGACAAGTCAGTTCAGTAACACTTTCCATAAAGCCCATGCTTATAATGAGTCTTATGGGACTATGAATGTATTCATGATGCTGCAGCTTTATAAACACATACATAAGAACCATAAGCCTGACTAATTAATACTTATAAATCAGTGTATAATGCATTCTGAGCCTGGACACTGAAGAAGCAAGTGCATCACTTATAAATAATTATAGCAATAATATAATGTATAAATAATTATAACTGTTGTTATAATGAAGTATAGAGCTTGATGTGTCTTTATAAATGTATTATATTTTCTCGGTGTTAAAGTTAACTTCACTCTCCTGAAGACATGTTGGAAAACTTACCGACTGCTACAAAGCGCTGAAACCGGAGACTCCTTTTTATAAATGTTAAACACATTTCTCTTAAAGGTTTTCTTACAGTTTTTAATGCACATGTTTTTCAATGTGTTAATGTACGAGTCCCAGTCAGTGTGCTGTTACTATAGCAACGATAACGTATCAGAGCGAGCGTGTTAACCTGAACCTGTGACAACTGACACTTCCGTCAGTGCTGCTGGCACAGAAAGTTGATCAGCACCTTCTTCAGATCGTTGATTTTACAACGGCTTCGAACACGATTCAGACAATCGGATTTTCGAACCGGAAGTATTTGTTTTATAATCTTGATTATTTGATGCTTAATCAGGCTGTTTTACCGCCTCCTTTTCTCCTGACTGAGTCAAGTTTACAAGTGAAGAGAATCATATAAAATATCAAATGATGGATCTTATTGATTACTGGTTAACTTAATGGTTTGCTCTCTCTCTCTCTCTCTCTCTCTCTCTCTCTCTCTCTCTCTCACACACACACACACACACACACACACACACACACACACACACACACACAAACACGGACGCCATATGTTGAATTTTGGACGTGTAGGTTCACCCTCTGAGAAAGGACAGTGTCAGAATGTCAGGATTAAACTGTCAGGATTGACGTCCAGACTTCATGAGTGCAGCAAAGATTCTCTGCAGCTTGGGTTTAATGCCTTTAGCTGCAAAAGCCATGACAGAGATTACAGTTTATCGTTTTAAACTGTGTTCTTGGGTAAATCAAGGACACTTTACTTGACTGCACAAAGAAAAAAAACATTTAGAAAAGAAACACTTCCTAATAAACTGGTTCCTCTGCATCAACGTTGAAGCTGTAGTGCAGGTGCTGGTCCAGGAACAGACACACAATGCTAGCTTTTCCACATAAGCATCAAACGATCAAACCACAAATCATCGCATCGTTTCGGGGGGAAATATACGTATGCTCCGTGGTTAGAGCCGTATGAGCTGAGGCCTTAAGGAATGAAACACTCTGTGTGGTGGAAATAGGAAAATAATCAATAAAGCGTTGTGTGATGATCATTTTGGTCTAAAAAGGTGATTTTAAGTTGTAATAAAAATGGCATTCTGACTTACTGAATATCAGTTTATATATATATATATATATATATTTATTTATTTGCTGCTTTATTTATAATATAGTAAAAGGATTTTACCCTCAGGTCTTCCAGTCAGTCTTCATATTCAGTTTATCTCCGGTTTCATCATTTCCTGTCAGATGACTGAGAGGCAACAGTGAATCCATCATCGGTGTAAAATCAAGCAGTAACGTATGCTTTCGCTTCTGCCCTGGAGGTGACGTTTTTCTATAATTTACTTTAGCGGTATCAGAGTTGGCTTTAGGAAATGACTCAAATCGGAATGTGTCTGTCAACAAACAGCAGCAATGAGCAGAAAAGCAAACGCTCGGTGATGATTGATGGCTCATTGCTGAAAAAAAATGCATAGAGGTTTCAAACAAACGTACGGTAAGTCTTTACGAAATTAATTTTCATTTCCATTTCCGTCAGGACGGCCCATAAACTCTGCGGCGGAAGAGAATTTTGGTGTTTAAATTAATCGAAATTAAATATCCCAAAATCCCCCTTTATCCCAAATGCAGATGTTTGGTGTCTAAAGTTTGCTTCTGGAGCAATGAGGCTAAAGTACGTGGCTAAGATGTAATAAAATCTTATAGCCTCCGGTTTAGCATCAAGCAAACAGTTGATATTTGGATGAACGTTGCTGTGTGATGAAACTGTTTATGTACAAATACTGAGGCACATTTTGTGTTTTGAGGTGTGATGGTGCTAAACTGGAGGCTATGAGCTTCCTTTAACAGTTAGCAACTTTATCTTTGTGGTTTCAGTAAAGATTTTAAGATGGAAACTTCGGACGCCAAACATGCGTGTTTCAGCGGAAACATATTTATGTGTAATATTCATCTTCGGTCATTGCATATCTGTCTTTGAAGTGTTATCTAGTAAAACGACAAAAGGCTTTCGACATTAATATAAACCTGAAAATTGCGATTAATAATGTGCTATCGTTATTGTTAATCGTTTGTTCATTGTTTCATTGTTTCTATATTGTTTCTATTACAACTCATTTGTAAGGAGTTTGTAGATATCCTGAAGTTTTCTGTAAGGAGAAATGTGTTTATTTAACATTTATGGAAGGAGTCTCCAGTGTCAGCGCTTTGTGACAGTCAGCGGTAAAGCTGTAACTTTGTTTTCTGACATCTTCAGGGACTTCAGGAATTTGTGAATTTCAGTTTCTTGGTAACATGACAAGCTGGTTTTTTTTTTAATGTAATTTTTAAATGTAACTGTAAAAGGATAAAAAAAATATATCAAATATAATATGATATTCGGTAATGATTTAAAAAAATACTCTACTCATTGGCAAATTGCTGTGGTACAAGGGCAATAAAACACATCAGGATGTGCTGTAACATAGACTCCAATTCATCACACCACGCTGTTGATTACTTTACTATAACAGCGTGATATGACGTGTTTCATTTCTCTCCTTTCTTCCTACTTTGAGGTTACTATAGAAACTGAGAGACCATATTAATTAATTCAGGTCCATTATAAAAGCACAGGTTTTATTAGAAAGTGCAGCTGTTTGCAGTCAGGATGTTAAATTCACAGTTATTTTGTGTTACTTTTTGCTTTGCCTGGTTTAAAACTATGACTACGGAAGAGATTCTGCTGAAAAACCCCTAAAGAACTGGAACATTTTCCTTTTCTGGTATAATGGCATCAGATTAAAACCATTAAGCGCCTGACATGTACATTTCTGTAAGTTAGTCAGTGACAGAATTCAATTTCCCTCAATGTCAGGAGCACAATGGCATCTAATTTTACTCCTGAACTCCTGAACAGACAGTGGGGGGAAAAAAACAAAACAAAAAACCCCGGAAAACAACAAGACAGAGGTGTAAAAGGCTGCAGATTTCACTCTCTGTCCAAGTTCACTTCCAGTTTGGAGAACTGGAAATATTTTATGAAGGTTCATTTGCATTTGCAGTTTTTGAATCATAGAGGAAAAGAGTAACAACACTTATTTACAAGAAAGAATTTTTAAAAAATAAAAAGATAAAATTAGGAATTAACTTAAAGCATATGCTGTTACTGTAGCAGCTGAGTGCTCAGTCAGCTTATCCTTCAATCCTGTTTTCTTCACAGGAAACAAAGATATCAGCCAATAGCACACACATTATGATTTCACGACCTCAATTTAATATCTCAGGGCTTTAAGGTGTCTGTGTGTGTAAGTGCAAGAACATGATATAAAAGAATTAAATGTACAATAACAGGATGTGCTGGATCAAGTGCTATTTTATGCACCGCTGAATAATGAATGTGGAAGACATTTTGTTAAATTAAACCAAATTTGCAGAGAATAATATGATCATTACTAGGATTAGGATTATTCCTTCTGATATTCTAGACTTCTCTCAGAACTATTTCAGTGCTAACAATCTTCTCCTTCATCTATCATATCTTTATTTTTTTTTAAAATTGCTTACTTTTATGTTTTACATCATATAATATTTGAGAGCATGAAAAAACACTATTTCCTTCTTCAGTCCACATTTTCTATCCCTGATTTTTTTTCAGGATTAAAGCAGAATGCTTACGTTTAAAGGCATTGGTCATGATGCTATTCTGGTAAAATCTGCCAACCTCAGAACCACACGCAGACAGTTTAATAGTTTTTATTTTTTTTTTCAATTCTGAATGCCACACTCAGAAAATCAACTTAAAGCGCACACTTAATCTGAATATATGCAAATTCCTCCACATAAATATTGAAACAAAGCAGTCATTTTTTTTGCCCCACTCTGTAAACAAGCTCAGATAGATGCTCAAGCAGCTCAGTGCTCCAAAAAGGCTGTTCACCAGGAGACACACTTCAGCTAGTGTGCCTTGCAAAATCTCCCAAAGGTATGCAAGGACACAACACGAACAAATGTCTTCCAGAAATCTATTCCTCGGAGTGAAACCTCAGAAGAGGCATCTCACATCACTAAAGTCATTATGTAAATCAGTGCACAGCGCGCTCGTCACATCCTGCTGTCTATACACACATTGTTGATGCAGTTCATGCTCAGTAAATCCTATTTTAAGCTCGCCAAGGACACATGTCAGGTACGGAAATCTCCAATGACATTGGCTCACTCCTCACTTCTGGAAAAAATTGCTGTCAAAGCCCAGAGGAAGGTAACGGACACTGGGCACTAACTCTTCCTGCTGATAAACGAAGGAGAAGTTGGTGTAGATAAATAAATGATTTATTCAATACCTGAGTGCTGCTGTATTGTGGGTCATCTACATATCATTTTAGACATTAAAGCTTACTGGAATGTGTAGAATAGTTTCCCAAAAATAAGTTACTTTTACATTTGGGTTGTTTTCAGCCACACAGCTGAGAGTTTAAAGCCAGAACATCCACTAACGTTCCCCAGCATGATGACTTTATCCAGTGAAACACAAATAAATTTGTTTATTTACTGGGAAGGGATTAATCAGAGAAGCACCCAAGAGGCCAAGACACGATGCTACCACCACCATGCTTCACAGTGAGGAGAAGCAGTGTTGGGTTTCTGCCAAATATTGTTTATATCCAGACCAGTCAGGCTCTGGATACAAAAAAATCCCAAACTTTAAACATCAAATCCAGTATTAAAGGGGGAAAAAATGGGCACAACCACGACTCCAACCACCAAAGATCAGTAACCGGGTAAATAGGGTTTAATTCAGAGAAGCAAAAAAAGAGGCAAATGGTAACTCTGAACACGATGCTACCACCACCATGCTTTACAGTGAGGATGGTGTACTCATGGTGATGCGCGGTGTTTTCCTTTTCCATTTCAGCTCCTGGTTGTAGCACTGCAAAATGTGGAAGAGGAAAAACCTCAAGAAACAAAGGAGGAAGTACAGACAGAAAGAAAGAAAGAAAGAATCTGTTATCTGCTCGTCAGTGTGGAAGTGAGCCGTGCCTCTCGGTCACTCTGATTGGTTTATTTTTGGGAAATGAAGCATTGCAGGTGGGAATCTGAATTTCTCCACAGGTCAGTGGAGCGACTTCTGTTCCCTTCTGCATCCTCACACACGGACAGCAGCGGCTTTATACAGACGACATGCTGCCTTTGAGCCTTTCATCACCACAGAATGGAAAAGTTCAAGCATAAAAAATGAGACCTTTTTGAAAATTTCACACATCTCACAATGATATGATTGTCGGTTCAGGGAGATAAGAAGGGATAAGAAATGCACAATAGAAGAGCAAACGGATATTTACATCGCGTATCAATATCCACAGGCTTCTGACAGGTTTAAAGTGTGTTTTAAAGTTAAGGTTTTGCAGGACTTTGATTAACACGAGAGCTGACTGACTAATGATCTGTGATCAACACGTCACCTTAAATTCAAGCTCAAGATCAAGCTATTTAAAAAAAAAAAAAAAAGCTTCAAGCTTTTTTGTAACATTTCACTTTTCTCAGCCCCGATCCTTCACACTCTGAAACGTTACCTCAGACTTTACCTCAATTACTGCCGCAGACGTGTCCAAAAACGCTGCCTCCAGGTCAGAAGGCGCCTGCGGACAGATTTTAATTGGCCATGATTTCTTCCTTTAAATGCATTATAGGTGGCCTGCTGTACTTTTTTCCTTTCCAGCTGAGGGTGACAGAATGACTGTAAAATAACAACCAGCTGCACCGCACACCACACAGCTACGGCTAAATAAAGTGCATCAGCCGGAACACGGATTTAACTGGAGTATAGATGGAGAAATGGCCTGCTTTCTGTATGTTCTGGTGGATTTCAGACAATATGGAGCTTCAGCAATGACAAGATGAAGTACAGAACTAACTAACTAACTAACTAACTAACTAACTAACTGACTGACTGACTAAAACAGTGAAATCAAAGCAGCAAGAAAGCAGTACAGAAAGAAAGAAAGAAAGAAAGAAAGAAAGAAAGAAAGGAAGAAAGAAAGTACAGAAGTACAGAAAGGTTTTGATGGTTTGTAATGGTGTGTGATGGTTTGTAACGGTGTGTGAGGGTTTGTAATGGTGTGTGATGGTTTGTAATGGTGTGTGATGGTTTGTGATGGTGTGTGATGGTTTGTGATGGTGTGTGAGGGTTTGTAATGGTGTGTGATGGTTTGTAACGGTGTGTGATGGTTTGTAATGGTTTATGAGGGTTTGTGATGGTGTGTGAGGGTTTGTAAAGGTGTGTAAGGGTTTGTAAGAGTTTGTAATGGTGTGTGATGGTTTGTAATGGTGTGTGATGGTTTGTAACGGTGTGTGATGGTTTGTAATGGTTTATGAGGGTTTGTGATGGTGTGTGAGGGTTTGTAAGAGTTTGTAATGGTGTGTGATGGTTTGTAATGGTGTATGAGGGTTTGTAATGGTGTGTGAGGGTTTGTAAGAGTTTGTGATGGTGTGTGAGGGTTTATAATAGCGTGTGATGGTTTGTAATGGTGTGTGAGGGTTTGTAATGGTGTGTGAGGGTTTATAATGGTGTGTAATGGTTTGTAATGGTGTGTAATGGTTTGTAATGGTTTGATCAGAATGAAGCCCATTTTCTCAGCAGCTCATCATCATGATGTTAAATAAAGGCTCAGTGGTGCTCCATGTTCTCTCCTGTCTCTGCCTTTGACACCTCAGAATTCAGTCACTGTTCGCAGTTCAGATAATTACAGTAATTACAGTAATTACAGTAATTACGTGGCGAGTGCTCTGGAGTCTGGACAGGAGTCTAGCTCACATTTAATTAATCAGTGAGCATAGAAATGAGGTTTTGCCTCATTCTGTATAATCCTGCCAAAGCTGCATTGTTCTGTTTCTTTATGTTTCAGATGAAGACAAATCAGGACAATCATTTTGTAAAATGTTAAAAAAAAAAAAACCTTCAATGAATAAATAGCTTTCATTTGGAAGAATACATTAATCATGCAGTCTGGATTAAAGTGCACACATTTGATTGCTTTTCATCAGTCGGAAAAAAAAGGACTCCAAATCAACCCAACACGTTTTTCATGTCCAATAAACACACACACACACACACACACACACACACACACACACACACACATACTTGTCATGTTGACATGTCATTATGTTTGTGATATGTGATCATGTGATCATGTGAAAAATAATTAATTGATTAATCACGTGAAACATCTGGAAAGTTCACCTTATTAAGCCCATTGCATGTGGCTAGCTAAAGTAATGCTGTTTTTATTGCTAATATTAACTGTTATTAGCCACAACGTTAGCTTCCTGCTGCTCTGAAGATGTTCTACTGCGTTGTGTACACTAATTCGTTTCAGAGAGCATATGTAGAACAGTTAGCATTACTTTCTCCTCCTCCTTCTTACCGAGACTCCACATCTGTTCTGTGAATACACGTCGGCAGAATGTGGATGTTGATACTGTGTTCGTCCTGGATGTCGATTGGCTGATACAAGACCATTAAGCCTATTTATTTCTAGATATCTTTACTCATTTCAAGCTTAAAATCCTCTCATTCTATTGGCCTATAACATGCGTCCTCGGGCCCTCTAGTGGCAGGCTGCGGTATAATTTTTAACCCCGCCCCTTTTGCATGTAACTGAATGGAGAACAAACCTAACTTACATTTTATATTACACCTTCACAAATTATCTTTTGTGAACAGTGTCGTGTTTTCCTCAAAAAATAAATTACGTTGAACGTAAATGTTGACTGCTGTTTAGTACGTTTTTCAGTTGGTACCTAACTTTCACGACGTATTACTTGAGGATATGAGGATTAGCCAGCGTCGGCTAGCTAGCAAAGGGTAGCTCAGTCAGTCGTGACTCTTTAAAAGCTTTAAAAAGCTTTTCTTGGCAACGTTAAAATCATTGTAACTGTGCAAATTATACGATTACATTTTAGCATTTTGCATTAATTAATTACTAATGCTGTACTTACCACTTTGAGACAGATGCTGCATCTTAAGTTGCACTTTAGATAATGGATCTCAATGTGTGTGTGTGTGCTACTGGCATGAAGAAGGAGAAGAAGGAGAACGTCCATGACCATTACGGGACGGACGAGAGGCAGACCAACTGTCTGACTGACCGACATCAGTTTTGACAAGGAGATGTTCAATTCCACCAAATGTAGGCTTCAAACCTGCAGTGAGATTCGATGGCCCCATGCTGTCCTCTCGTTTACAGCATACAGTCGTTGCTCACACATGATCGATCAAGACCTGGTGAAATCCACAGCTCAGACTTGGGTGTGAAGCTGCGTGAAGCTCCGTCACAACCAGCACCCAGACGAGAAACTCCATCCAACAGCCACAAACATTAAGACAGACACCACAACATGCATGACGCATACAAAGGTTTGTCTCTTTATGCTCTGTTTGCCTCGGAGCCTCGCAGTCCATCAGTTGCTCAAAGATTCAGTTCAGCTCAAATCCACGTCTTGAGTTACTGTGTTTGTTAAAAAGAAATACGGTTCCCTGGGAAACTTTTAATATCCATTTCTATCAGGATTTCTCCTAAACAAATCATAGTACAGTAAAAATCATTATACACATTAACAGATAGTTAATTCTGCCTGCTCTTTCTTTTTTATGATGCGATATCAGATTAAAAATGGTGCTTAATGACACGGTACAGTACGTTTAATGGGCTTGATGAATAATTTTTCATTACACTAAATGAATACTAAAATATGAGCGAGTGAGGGATATTAGGTCAGTAAGCGAATTAATTTGCTTTATTATGGATTGATAGGGAATTAAAAATGATTTTTCTGTGGAGGATTCGTCTTTTTTTTACGAGGAAAAAAAATCAATTAGGAGGAATTCAGATGGAAAATTAAAGAGGATCAGCAAACGGTGAGCGATCTATCGGAAGGTGAGATTAATAAGAGAAAGACACAAGGGCACCATGTAAGGGACATGATGCTAAATCTCAGTTTTCTCTATAAAAAAACTTAAAAAAAAAAAAAAAAAAAAGCTCAGAACGCTTCCTCCTGAATTATATGAAATATGCACTTTTGCACTTTTAATACACAAAAAGACTTTTGTAAATAAAAATAAAAACCTCATTCACAGCTGGAAAGTGTCAAAAAAATCTATTTTTCTGTAATATTTAAAAATGAACAACAGTAATAATACATGTAGCTTGATCGCTTGTAAGAATGAGATAGCACATATTAATGAGATAGTAACGCATAATATCAAGAAAATAACATACAGATGAGATAATAGCTCATAACTATGAGATAAGGTCATTAGAATGAGATAATAGTACGTTAATTAATTATTACACACATTAATAAGATAACATATAATAACAAAATAATAACACATTAATGAGATAGCAGGTCATAATAATGAGATAATGTCAAATTACTGAGATAATAGCTCATAATAAAACAATAACACATTAATGAGATAACGCATAATACTGATGCAACACATTAATAAGATAATACATCGTAACGGAATACTATCACTTTAGTGAGATAATGCTATTAAAATGAGATAATAACATATTAACAAGACAATATCTCATAATAGTGAGATAGCACATCTTAATGATATAATAGCTCATATTAGTGAAATAACTCATAAAAATAAGACATGCTAATGATTTTAAGTTCAAAATGAAAAGATAATAATACATTAATGAGATAACATCTTAATAATGAGATAATAACACATTAATGAGATAATAATTGCTTAAATAAAAAAATAATAGCATTAATGAGAAAACTAGTCATCATATTGAGATAATAACTTTAATGATAATGATATGAGCTCATTATAATAAGATAATAACATATTGATGAGATGAAATAATTAGTTCCAACATACCAACTAATAAGAAAAGAGAAAAAAATGAGATGATAACTCTATAAGTGCTACGTGCTGATTTGAAATAAGATGTTAGCTAAAAATAACGAAATAGAATTTCTTCTTTTTTTCCACCGCTTGTGGTTAAAGGCTTATATATTTATATATATATTCTGATATACAGATAAGAAGGAAGAAAGAAATAAAAAAGAAATAGGGTGTGACAGTTGCACTCACAGCACAGGACGTTAACCTGAATCTGTAGACTCTTTAAAACTCTGAAGTCCATGCAGAGCGGCACACTGACTTTGGAGTGAAAGTGGAGAGCGACGCGCTATTTTCATCCGGAGTCGGTCCGATAGTTTCGTGAGTAAAAGGCTCGGCTCTTCACCAAACGCATTTTTAACACACTACCTGGGGACCTCGAAGACAAGCTCGATCGCTAACGGTGCTCTGAAAAACTCACCGTTTGCAAATGAATGCATGCAGGTGTAGGACATGGATTCTCTCAGGCATGGCTAAATGAGTGTGTGTGTGTGTGTGTGTGTGTGTGTGTGTGTGTGTGTGTGGAAAAAAAGCAGAATATTCATGGAGACCTGAAGCACAGGGGAAACTGGTGCAGAGGCTGGACACATTCAGCTGCTCGATCTTTCTCTCAGAGTAACATGTTCTCGGTTCTCGTCAATATCAGGATCGATACTGATACTGAAATGAATAACGTACTTATTAGTAATCAATCAGCAGCATGACTGAGCACTTTATTTCCCTCTGCTTGTGTTGGCTGGTGCTGTGGGCTGCTAACTGCCATCTCCTCGTGATCTGTGTTTTCAGATGTTATGACGTTTTACAAGAACTCACGCCTTTTCTGTGGCTCTTGAGGTGCGCTATTGTTCATGTAGGGCACTAGGTAGGGCGCACAGTGCCCTTATGTTACACCCTACATAGTGGAAAGGAGTTGATTTGGGACTTTGATCATTGTTGATCATTGAATACGTCGATTAAGATCGTCAAGTACATCCAGATCACTGTCATTTTGTTCTTCATTAGAGCAACATCGCACACTAGGATTACGTCACACAGTATCACCTGGTATCAGATGTTGGTCCAGAGCATTTTTTTTTTTACAAATATGAGTAAATAAGCACCATATCAGACTGATATCATTATCGTTATCTCTGCAACCCTGAAGTCCATCCTTGGAAGAAGAAAACCGGAAGCACCAAAGTGCGTAAAGCTTTGGGACGTTTCAAGGAAAACGTGTAAGAAAACTGGACTCAGAAGAAAATCTGTAGAACATTCATTGAGAGCGAAAGGGTCTTACAAACGTAACACAAACGAACAAACCGGAAGGGCGATCCTAGCAGGTAATCGAAGAGCACAGCAAGAGGTCTAAACAGAGATTGAAACAGAGATGCCGAGAATGGCAAGACTTCGCGTCGTGTTGTCGCACAGGCTGAAGTAATATACTGTAAAAGCAGGAAGTGATCCAGAAACGGACAGCTCGAGCTACGCTGGAGATCGTGACCTCTGCTGGAAGGGAAGGGCTGATGGTAATGTCCTGGGCTGCTGTGACAAAGTGAAATGAATTGTATTTTGCTGTAAAATAAATTCAGTATTCCATCATTTAATAAGTGCAGGTCTGTCATTGAGGATACAGCCTCCAGCTGCTTTGCTAGCAGTCAGGAGGTCATTTACACAGCGAGGCAGCACAATGGTAATGAGGAGACTGGCTTGCAGCTCGGGGACTGATGGGAGATTTTAATAAACTGATATGACAGCATTCAGAGTTTTACTGACCTTCCAAGATCAAGCCGGCAAATGCAGGGACTATTTATAGTCATAATGAAGAATTGTTATTCCAACAACATCCGGGTGCGGCTGGGGTTCGGCTTTGGCAGGAGCTGCGGACGTTTTTCACTGTGTTGCAGGTTAATGCCGAACTTTTACAGGTGGTGAGATGTGTGTTAGCACACTTTTAGGGCAGTGGTTGCATTGTGTCGTGTTGCTTCTGGGAAAACTTGCGAGAAGGAATTGTATCTAGTTGCACCACAGTGCTCTTGATTGGTGGATTAATTGTCTATAACAGCAGAAGTGCAGCTGCAAATCACAGGTTCATATTAATGCACTCGTTCTATTACATTTTCGTTTCTATAGTAACGGCTCACTCACAGGGACGTGTACAGTGGACATGAATGGATTAAAAAAACTGTCACTATGGTGAAGTTTCTGTAAGGAGACATTCATTTATGTAACAGTTATGGAAGGAGTCTCCAGTGTCAGCGCTTTGTAACAGTCAGAGGTGAAGCTGTAACTTTAAGTTTTCTGACATCTT
>CM074921.1:27321562-27348092 GCA_037576815.1 Pangasius larnaudii
ACATGTATGGAAGGAGTCTCCAGTGTCAGTGCTTTGTAACAGTCAGAGGTGAAGCTGTAACTTTAAGTTTTCCGACATCTTCGGGCATTTATGCTTCTTGTCTTATTAACTTCAAGAGAGAGAAAAAAAGAGGGAGGCTGATGAGGGAAGGATGTTTATAGCTGCTAGAACAATAACTTGTTTTGCCGAATATTAACAGTAACTATAAACGGACTGTCATGTGAGTGCAGGAATTGGCGCAGAACTCCATTTCCCAGAACACCCTGCCAACAAACATGGCCTCCACAGACTGCAGTTCCCATCAGACACGCCTGGTTCCAATCACACCTCATACAATCAGACTCTGAACTCTCAATCATTGCAGAGTAACATGCAGTGAAGTCCTGCCTGACTTATCGAGCCTTTCTGTGTGTTTTGATTGTGTTCTGCTTCCTGGTTTCTTGATTTTTTTTGGATTTTGTCTCGTTTATGCGGTTTGCTGATCGCCTGAATTTCTGCCTGCAGCTGTCTCCACCTGACATGGACCAAAAGCATGAAGTTCTTTAATAAATAAATAAATAAAAACTGTAATCACTGACAAATTCCTGTGATATATAAATGCAGTAAGACATTTCAGAATGAGCTGTTAGAGGAAAATAGTCAACTGCAGGGCGGTAACAGTGACTCTGCTTCATCACACCACCACGCTGTTGATTATTTGCCTTTAACAGAATGACACAGCGTGATTTATTCAGCCCCTGCCCTCAGCTGGGCGCCATTATTATTCACTGTTAACAATTTGCAAGGATTATACACAAAAGTATATGGCTCATTTATTATTAGTCAGGTGTTCATTCATGTTTAAACTGATCTTTTAAACTCAAAGCGGCATCAATTAATAGGTTTTTATGCTTGACTGGTTGGCCCTTATAAGCCATTTCCTTAAGCCGTAGACCATCCTCTTAAACATGCAAGAAAGTCATCAAAATGAAAGCAATTGGAGTCTGTAGTTTTTTTTTTTTCTTTCTTTCTTTTGTCCTTGAGAATAGATAATTATTTTATAACAGCATTCTCACTTGAATGAATTCTTAAATGCAGACTGCTTTGTGTTCAATGAGCTGTAAAGCAGAAGAGATGAGAGCTGTTTAGGACTCAGGTGTTTGGGGATTTACATCATTTACTGACGCAGATCTCTTTAAAGACAATAGTTCATAAACAGTTTATATTGTTAGACTCAATTTCCACATGTAGCTAATGTGTAAGTGTGTAAATACGTCAGTAAACATCCTTCTAATATTTTATTTACACCCAGGTATGCTCATCAACTGATAATTACTTTCAGACGAGACGTGTTTGCTGTACTTCTATTGGCAGCAATGAACTTGAACCCTACATCATGAAAATAAAGTAATGATGTTGTACGCATTTTGTCATAAGACACTGGGACAACTATATAAAATGTAATGTCACGTTACTATTCCAGTAACTATGACAGTAGCTGCGATATATATTTGTAGATATTTCATGCCCAGTCTTGTAATATGTACTATCCTTCCATTTCATGTGACGTCAGACTGTATAATGGCTGCCATTTTGAGGACTGGACAGGGGACTGGCTGCATCAGTGTCACTGTGTCTGTGCTTCATTATGAAGATTTTTTTTCTTTTATACCGATAATCGACTGCTCTAATGCATTTCAGTAGATACAGCACATCCTCAACAAGCAGCAGTGCAGCAGATCCTCCCTGTCACACTGCCTCGTAGCTATGTTAGCTAGCTAGCTATGTGATGGGAAAGCTAGGAAGTTTATCTCATGTTTAGCATGTTTTGCTAACATTAGTAAATGTTAGTAAGCTGATATTGACTTACCCTGACAGAGTTTTTCTCCTCCTGATGAAACATGCTGGGATCCTTTACCCACCTGGATGTGAAGAGATGTTCAGCTTCCAAACTGCCAGTTTAAGTGGAATCAGCAGTTAAATAAGGATTACAGTCTATTTTTTTTTATTCAGCTTTCTCAACGTACCATTTATTCTTTTCCAAGGAAAGGCAAGGAACTTTGGTGGTGAATGCAACAGAAAAGTCACATAACTGAAACTCTTTTCTCGGAGTTGAGTTGTTAATAATAAAATGAACGATAATAAGGAAAATAATATGAATAATAATAACAGAAATAACTCAGTAGAATGATAATAATTGCCTGCAATGGACATGAGTCCAATACAGAGTGTCTTGCACCCAGAGTTCCTGAGATGTCCTCTGGATCTATCCCAGCCTCGAGCAGGATAAAGTAGTTTATTTATATATTACCTTTTTCCAAACAAAAGACATCCAATAAAGAGCATAAGAGCCGTCACATCAGGTGCCAGTGCATAACTGTAGAAGAAAGAACAAATGAAACAGCAAAGCAGCACATGTATTAGTATTGGTATGATTAATGATGGAGAGAAATTTTAAGTATCCTGTATTGGAGTGATAAAGCCACCAGAGTTGTAGATCAGACCCAAACACCTCAAGCTGCAGTGGGATGCAGGTGATAAGTAGCCTACCTACAAAAAAGCCCACAGTCTGCAAACTCAGTGCCACAGGAGGAAGAGCCAAAGACCCAGCAGCAAAACGGTAGGACGCCAAAAATCAGCTGTCTAATCTCCACCACCACCACGCAGGCCGATGTTCAACGCGCCGAGCGGGGAAGCGCAGATGGCAGGCAGGTAAAGTGCAGCAGCAGGGGTTCACACAAGCACCAGGAGCAGTAAAACATCAAAGTGGGGAGCAAAATGTGGCCAAAAAGTCTGTTTAAGGCAAAACACTAACAAAATGGCAACGATGAAATTCACACGGATGCACATGGTCCCTTACAGCAGAGGTGACCCAGGATATACAGAGACGCCATCATTGTTAAAGAAAATTCTAGCAGCAAGATTTAACAAAAAAAAAGGAATTTCTATGGACAAGTCACTATATCATCTCTGGGAAATGTGGAAGTTCATCTCGAGCGTAATGTCATACAGAAAGATATTCATTATTTGGAGGCATAACTTTGGATTTCTTCAGTTTGTTATTAGCTAATGACATTGAATTTGTAACACTAGCACACTTCATCAGATTTTTGGTCGCTTGGTAGATGACGAGCAAATGTTGCTTATCTGTGGACTTTTTATGTCTGATTGGAATCCTACTTCCTAAGTGGAATTGGGAGCCACATTAGGTCATTATCTATGGAAGTGGATTAGTATTTTGGCCCACGTTAGATTTCCACCTCAGTCATGTCATCGGGTCTAACCTGGTCTCCGCACATCCCTGCGGCCCTGCCCGCTAGTTTTCTATTGGACCACACGAAATCTTTACCTAGATAAAGTCTACCTAGAGAAAGCAAAATGGATGTAAACACAACCAATAAAATATTAAACACTCAGGGATGTACTGTTTTAGGAAAATAATCAATTTCTGGGTGGTAACAGTAACTCCAGCATGACACGGAATGTTTTATTCTCTGTTTCGTACATAAGGAATCTTAAATTGGCAGCATTTTCTAAAAAAAAAAAAAAAAAAAAAGAAGTGTTAAGCCCTTTGCAGGATCTACTGTAAGAGCGAGTATACTGTCTTGCTAGCATGACTTTAGGACAAAGTGCTTAGCTCAAACCTATGACTTTTGTCATACTATATGAGTGCAGTCTCTGATCTTTGGACAGTTTAGAGAGCTGAAAGTTCAGAATTCTAACTGAATAGGGACTAAAACTCTGAACCCCAGAGCAGAACAATACAGCCTTGCTTAATTATGCAGCTAGAGATTTCTCATCTGCATCCAGGCAAAGAAAGGCAATTAAATGGAAATGGGCAGATAACGAAATCCAGTCATAGGAGAACTGAAAACACTTATTATGGTTTGAGCTCTCGTTTGTGGATCAGGGATTAAAGGGTGTGATATGTTTTACATACTGTGAAAGCCTCAGAGTAAAACTTTTATTTGTACTATAAAAAGATCTCAGGATCCTAGCATGTTGTTCCGGTGCCTTGATAGCTTAAAAAAATAAATAAATAAATAAAAGAGGTGAAAAAAAATAATAATAATAATCAAGGCAGGATGTATAATCAGGAAGATAATCATTCACTTTCATGAAATGATACTACTCATCATGGATGACTTTTACAAACCCAATCAGGAAGTAGGAATGTTTCTAAATACCATTACATCACGTCTGACGCCAGCCTGATTTTACACAAAAGATGCAGAAGAACTCTAATGAGCGAGTGGGGAAAAAAAATTGTGTTATTATATTGATTGTGATTGTGGTGCATTTTAATGAACCTATCCAGGGTTACTTGCCTTTGCTGTAATTACTCTGAATACAGATAACCAGTTGGGATAAAACTTTCTAGTTTAAGTGCCCATTACTTGTCCTAAAAGCTACAAGATGGTAGATTTTGGAATTTCACCCTCTCTGGTTGGATTGAGTCTGAATCCCTGGACCCAACCAACCAGGGTCAGTAGCTCAGGCTGGTGGTGGTGGTGTAATGGTGTGGGGAATGCTTTCTTGGCACACACTGGGCCCTTTAATACTAATCAAATCATTGGAATATCATCATAGATGGCTCTACACATCATCAAGGCTGGAAAACCACTAATTTTCACTTGCTAGCTAATATCCAGTGTAGAGAACAAAACTATCACCTTCTGGTCACTTCCAGTGTGTGTATTTTTATTAGCTGATCCGTGTTCTCTGTGTATTTTGTTGTATAACCAGGTCAAACATGATAGGCTCGAGAGAGATAGTGCTAGAACACTATAGTTTTATATACACAATAAATACAGCACATTATTCTCGGAGAATATTGAGACACGTCTGAGACAGGAGTGTTTATGCTGTTAAGCATTACGGCTGCTTCAGGATAATTCGGCCACATCACTGCACATAAACCGTCACAGCAACGTCATAGCAGCGCACGACAATCTCCGTGACATGTCCAGGACAAGGTTTACGACACGCAGCTTCTATACCAAGCAACAGAAACAATTCCTAGTCTCACATGACCAGCATGATAATATTCAAATATGTGTTCATACACTGGAGTGAAATTTCTAAACCTAAGAAACCTAAACGATAAACTTGATTAGTTATGGCAGTTTGTGGGTTTATAATAATTGCCTGAGAACAACAGAACCTCAGGGCAGGAAGAAGTGGAGCTGTGTACAGTTAGATATATTTATATTTAATAAACAGTAAGGTCATGGATAGAGCACTTTTATTTTCAGGTCAACAATTTTTCCAGGCCTTGAAAAATATTAAAACAGTAGAGACAGTTATGGCTGTATAAATAATGCAGGTATGCTGTAGGTGCCTCGCTGTGCATAAATGTGTCTAGATAATAAAAAACACTACCAATGTTTCGATATTTAGAATATCCTTCAGCATGTAGTGAAACACACACACACACACACACACACACACACACACACACACACACACACACAAAAATCAACAATAGTGTGGGGTAATAAAGTGGAATGTACTGAAGTATTATTTTACAATAACAGAACGTCTTAAAGTGTTTTCCTTTTATACAAGAGCAGTTTACCAGCAATACAATACAACACAAATTTTCATTTATTACTCATTTAATAAAGAATGACATTTCATACTTTTTATCCGTTTATAGTTACATTCAAAGTTGTGTAATGTCCACAGAACAAGTTGTCACTTACGTTATAGCAGCTATAAATTAATTCGTAGTCGTTCCCTCACCAGCCTCTCTTTTTTTTTCTCTCTCTCTTGAAGTTACAGCTTTATATCCGACTGTTACAAAGCGCTGACACTGGAGACTCCTTCCATAAATGTTAAATAAACACATTTCTCCTTACAGCAGACTTCAACAAATCAGTGATTACACATTTTTATGCGAAGCGTCCACTGCACAAGTCCCTATGTACGAGCGGTTACTATAGAAACGATAACGCGTCAAAACAAGCACATTAATATAAACGTGGAAGTGGCAGATGGACCTTCTGACCAATCAGAATCCAGAATGCAACAGCGCTGTGGTAAAATGAATACTTAATGAAGTATGGAAATGAATACTTAATAAAGAATTAGGTATTCATTTATAAGAACACATACATGAATACTTAATTTGATGCTGTAAAATAAGGAAGAGTAATGCTGTATATACAGAATTTAGACTATAGTGCTTAGCTTGCAAAGAGAAATTATAGCAAAACAAGCACAATCTGCATGAACCAAAAGTTTGACTGAAGTGTGTGTACGTGTGTGAGACGGATGGGACAATAGAAAAGATCGATTTTTAATAAGGAAACCAAAATGACTCTGAACCACAGATGAAATAAAAAAAATAAAAAAAAGGCACCATGCAATAATATGATTTTGTTTCAGTATCGGATTGTGTGACTTTAAAGTGCACAGCATGTAACCTGGTTCTCTCAGAAACCACTGATAAAATGACATCGCCGTTTATCTTCTTTCATTTTGTTTCAACTTTTAGTTAAATCAAGGGAGATCCAACAGGATGGAACAAGCACTCATCATCGCATGCCATGCTCTGCCACTAAAGCACTGTATTTAGGTCTTCAGGTTTTATTTCATTAATAAATACTCATAAATTAAAGAGAATTGCCGTGCTAAGTGCTCATCATGGAACTGTTATTAGAAAGAGCTCTGCATCTCTGAGGAAATCAGGCATCAGTCTGAGCCCACGTGTCCTGTCTGTTTGGAAACGTGAGATCAGTGTGCATGATAATGGCTGGTTTTTGATTTAGGAGAAAATTCCCAGTCTTCTAAAACACATGGTGAGAATTGGACAAATTAGCCTGTGGGTTGAAACAAGGGCAGTAAGATTACAGCATCGGGGTGCAGGTGGACTTCTTCTCTTTCATAAGAGAATTAAACATATTTCTTCTTTAATATTTAAAGAGGATGAGAATATTTAAAGTTTGCATTACACATGCTCGAGTAAAGCTTCTTCAGCAGACTGAATTCGGTTCTGTCTGTATAATCAGTTTCAGCAAAGATGAAGTGTTTGAACATCAGATTTTTTTTTCTTTTTTTGCACTTTAACATTGTTTATTATATTATAATATGCAGTATATCTATATGATTGTCAGGCAGGCCAAATGTCAGGCTTGTCTTAGTCAAATCTTAAGCTTGGCACTTCCCAAAAACTCTCATCCTTTCCTCTGTGGATGCTGCTGTAATCATAAACACTATCCTCTGCTCATCCCAGGCTCGAGTGAGGAGCAGTGTTAAGTCCAGCGCCACCATCCGACAGTTTGATGTAACCACACTCAAATATATCATGCTGAAATGTATGCTTCTGGCTGTAAATACACTCAAAATAATATGGAAATGACATTCAAGGACAAAATTAAATACATAAATATGACAGGATTAGTTAATTCACAATGTAAAATATGCATGAAAATAAATGACCTGGTATGTTTTCATTATGTTTTCCTTACAGGAGACTGCACTGAATTTACCAAAACATTGGCATCATTTTATTAATACAAAAAAACCCTATTCATTAAATTATCACATAAATGAAAAGCAGGATAAAATAGCTTACGTCCCATGCACAAACCTTACGATTTCATGACCTCGATTTAGTGGCTTCATTAACTATGTACTTTATAGTCAAGTGTTTGTGTTCACACTAATACACCTTCGTACTGTAACGGTTTATAATCACTCAGGATCGGGATCTGAAGTCTATCCTGAGAACACGGGACACGAGGTGGGAATACAGCTTGGATGCAAAGACAGTCCATTGAGGTGCACCACACACACACACACACACACACACACACACACAGGTCCCCAATTCCCCGGCTGACACATTCCTTGACAAAATCCTTTTCTCAAAATGGCTTCTTCTAAGTAGTCCATACTGCATTTAAACACAACCACGACCTCATTATAATATACTCACGAACATCCTTGACATCCTTAACATTTAAATCAAATATTTATTGCCGTCACATCGTCACATAGACGAAGCTGCGTGGTCAATTCCAATCCAACACAACAAATGATTTAAAAATGCCAGTGGAAGCCCGTCTGGATCTGGATCTGGTTGTGTTTGAAATTGTAATTTTTCCATCATGACTATAACCAGTCCCTGCATGTGCTCGCTTGAGCTTGGGAGGTCAGTGATGCTCCCACTGCTGTCATATTAGTTTATTAAAATCTCGCATCACTCCGGTGGAGTTCATTCCACAGTCCCAGCGCAGAAAGCAGCATTGTTCAGCTGCCTCGCTGTGTAAATGAGTTGCCCTTGGCAGCTAGCAAAGCAGCCAGAGCTAATATTTCACCTGCATGACACATAGGATGTGGAATTATTTCAGGCAATGACGATACACGATGCAAGAGCTTCTATTTCACTTTCCTACAAGTTTGAACTGTTTAACTACCAGGAAGTAAATAAAGTCTGATTACTACAATGTGTCAGGGAAAAATATCACTGTCCTGAAAAGGCAATATTCTTCAACGAATGAACTGGTTTCAGCTGGTGGTTAGAAGTTTGGGGTAAAAAAAAATACAACTGAAACTGGTTACAAAAGCAGTGTAAAAAAATATATATTTACTTTCAGAGACTGCCATGTTTGAGTTTCTTCTTCCTTTTTTCGATATTTGTCTTCTGTGTCATGACAATTGGCAAAAATAGTTTACAGTCTGATAGTTTACAGTCTTATGTACAGTAAATTTACTAAAAAAAAAAAAAAACAATTGTTTGGATTTACTTTGACTTTACTGCATCATACCTAATTCACATAGAATTGAGAAAAATGTCAATTAAAATGTCGTGTGTTGTGGAAATCGCACGTCTACGTCAATAAACGATTGTTAGTTTGCTAGTTTGAATGCAGATTACTGTTTAGCAGTGATTTATTACAAAGACACAAAATACTTCATTATGTATTATACACTACATAAGTTTCAAAAACATTTCATATTTCTACTTTACTCTATTTTTTTAAACAGTTCAAAATATCAAATGAATTCAAAATTCGAGTGTAGACGCGAGTGCATGTTGTGTTCGTAGGGTAAATGTAAAGAAAGCCATTTTTACATGTGCTTTATATTCTGTAGGCATCAGGTGTGTAAATTCTATAAGATGAATCATATTTGTGAGAAGTGTTTTCATTATTCAAAACAAAATTTAAAGAAACTTATGTAGAGTATAATAAAGCTTTATGTTAATGTTTTGTTTGTTCAGCTCACAGTAACAGAATTCCACAAATGTATTACCTGCCCGTTGTTTGTATTAATTCACACTTTCTTTGTTTATTAAGTGACACGATTTAGGTGATGGATGAATGAATTTACGTCGACTCCACCTACAGTTTTCGGGTAGAAACACCCCAAATTGCATTTTCAAAAATGTTTGCACAAACCTTCACTGAATCAGAGTAAAGTTCACAAACTACTCCTCTGACGCGACGAAGCTTGTTCGAGCTGCACGAACTGATAATGTATGTATTTTTCTATGAATGAGGGCAATTTTATAGTATTTCTTACAAAGAGAAAAAGCTGCAAGAATCCACTCGTACATTCCAGCTATAATTAACCTCTCATACAGTTTTATGAGTTTCATGCGCATGAATTAAAATGAAACCCCGCTGTGTATCATGTCTCTTATGCAAATTATGTTTTAATCTTATATATATGACAAAATCAATCAAAACATCAGTCACCTGTGCAAGTCATAAAAGCAATATACATTAGTCTTTATTGATGAATTCAAATAAAATGCGAAGGGAAGCAATAAGCGTTGCTGCTTTTTGTACTGTTGTGTTGATTAATTTTCTGTAACAGCGGCTCTGACAGTAGCGCAGCTGCAAATCACAGGTTTATATTAACGCACTCGTTCTAATATGCTATCGTTTCTATAGTAACAGCTCATTCACAGGGACGGGGACGCTCCGCTAATAATACACAAATTAAAAACGTGTGTGATAATTGATATGGTGACGTTTTCTGTAAGGAAAAATGTGTTTATTTAACATTTATGGAAGGAGTCTCCAGTGTCAGCACTCAAAGGTGAAGCTGTTTGCGCTTTGTGGTTTCTTGCTAACATGACAAGCTATGTTTTTTTTTTTTTTTTTGTCTTATTAGCTTTAAGAGAGAGAAAAAAAACAGAGACTGGTGAGGGGACGACTGTTTATAGCTGCTATAACGTAAGCGAAAACGGGAACTAACTTGCTTTATGGATGTTCCACAACATTAAATATAGCTTTAAAAAAGTATGGTGCATCATTCTCTAATGAATAATAGCAAATTGCTGTAGTATAAGAGGAATAGAACATTTCATTAAGAAGCTGATTTTGGAAAATAATCAACTTCACACTATTGCGAGTATTAAATCAAAATGTTTTGCCTTTTTTCTCAAACCTACAGCAGGAGCAAGTTCATTTCTACTCAGAGGAAGAGATGATTGGGCCATTAAACTCTGAAGGTGTTTAACAAGGCAGGGACGCATCTTCTCCAAAGCGCGAAGCATTGTGGAAACCTCACTGAATCCACGAAAAGTCACACGGAGTCAAACTCACAGCTTTCTAAAGGAGTTCAACTTTTCAATATCATGCCCTGAGGCTGTTCTGATACAGTTCTGCGATTCCCTCCACTCGTTTATTAAACATACCTCCAGTTTAGATGTCTAACCTGAGCTAAAGCGGCTGAGAAAATGAACTCTGAGTAACGGTTATGAATTATTTTAAAATTCAATCCGTCATATTCTCCTGCACGGAGTACTGTACTCCTATCAGTGTGGTCTTGTCCAAGTGTATATTTATATTGTGAAAATACGACATTTCGCTTGTCGTGGAGCATCAACCCGGGCCAGATATTCTGCTATTCCGCCCACGCTGACTTCAAAACAAGGAGAAGGGGTGCCATTAATTAATGAGAGAGGAGAGGTAACAGGATCCAGTGCAGCTGTTGGAGATTTGTGTTAGTAAATCAATGCGACTGGATTTCCCACAGTAGAAATTCGTGGGAACGAGAGCTGCAGGATATTCGATGAGGTGCAGACCAAACCGCCAGCACGGTGATAAAACATGGTGATGAGAAAGACTTTGATCTGTAAGTCAAGTCACCGAGACTAGAGTACAAACAAACCCCTTCTACACATCAATGCCAACCTGGGCCAATTTCACACTCCCTGCTGCTCGTAAAACAAATGTGAGGCGACCCAGAAAATGTTACGTGTCCCTGAAATCTGGAAAATTGGCAAACTGGGGCAGTGCTTGTGAGAGTGCTCGTGGTAAGATCTTCTGCAACTTTCTGCTACTTCTTTGCATGAGATATATGTGAAGTGTGTATTGAAATGATTTTAATAGTGATGTAGATAGTGAGAGGGTGTGGCTCGGTCAGTACACCATGGCCTCGTTCACACTTCACGGGGAGGATTTAGACATGGAATTAGCAGACTTTGGTAAACTGGCTAATAAATTTCAACCGATTCAGCTTGCGCGTAAATATCAAACCTTGAAACATTTTACGTCCTTCAGAAGGCATGTGCGTGCCTTTGTCAAAGATCGGCATCGTTTATTTATTAAAGAATGACACGTGATACTTTTTTAGCTTTTTACCTCTGACAGTTACAAAGCTCTGACACTGGAGACTCCTTCCATTTGTATATTGTTACTATAGAAACGATTCAACAATTTTCACACATCAACAATGTTGGGGTATAAAGTATTGTTTTGTTTTGTTTTTTCCATGAAAATCATTAAGAGAAAACTAATGAGCTAATGCAGCTAGCATATGTTGCATAGTTTTACTATGATGAGAAACATTAGCATTTCACAAGAAATAGCGAATATTTCAGCTTGGATTAACGTCATGTAAGGAAACGTATGTTTTAAAGGTTTTAAGAAATAACCTTTCTGACAATATACAAGCCAATGCGAAAAAAGGAAAATATACTGGGGGACAAACCCTTGATTTTCCCTTCACGATAAACACAGGAGGAAATCTTTCATAGTTTACGCAACTCCTGCTAAACCGAAACAATGAATCGGACAACGAATTCGGGCAACGCTGGCGAAATCCCGGAACAGAGACAGCACAGGTTTCTAATACAGACATAATGCAACTTATTCCTGAGGATTCAACACAGACACTTAAGCAGGAAATGATTTCAGAGATAGCGGTGGGAAACACACTCAGGCTGAAGGTACTGAGCGAAAGGTAAGCGCTGTTTCTCAGGCATGGTAATGGATAGCTTAGCAGGAACTTTCTCAATGTCTCTTTCATTCCATGTCTCTGTCTCTCTCTCTCTCTTTTTTGTCTCTCTTTCTGTCTGTCTGTCTGTAACACAGACAGAAATAGACCACCTGATGAAAGCACACACACTCAACAGAACCGAATTGAATGCACCATTTGTGAAGCGGCTCTCGATGATTAAGGTGCCAATTATTCTAAGTGGAACCTTTTTTTTAACATAAGAACTTGTTTTTTAGAGATCAAAGAGGTCCTTTAGCGGTGCTGATTTGGTTGGTAGGAATAATTTGCTCCAGATATTGTTAGGAAGATGCATCACAGACCCCACTGTGCGAATCGGAGAATGTCTGATGCATGAGGAATGAGGCTTAAGCTGGTTTGTGTAAATTCGTTTCATCCGCTTTTTATAAAACGGGCCATTATTTAATTCTCAGTTTGACCTTGTAATCTTACTGGATGTTGTTCCACAGATTGCTATGATGGCGTCCACCTGAGGGCAGGGACCGAATAATGCACTCTGTGTCATTCTGTTATAGGAAAATAATCAACAACGTGGTGTTGTGATGAAACGCAGTTACGGTTACCAACTTGAAAATGATCGTTTTCTACAAAAGGGCATCTTTTTCAATAATTCCATTTTTTTCCCCCATAGATGTTAAATGAACATCTCCTTAACGAAAATTTTACTACATCAATGGTAACACAGCATCTGCCATACCTGTAAGTCCCTGGATGTGTTGTTGCTATAGAAACGAATCGACAGAATCAACAAATTCAACAGTGCTGTGGCATAGAATCTTGTTTTTTTCATGAAATTTGTTAAGGAAAGAACATAAATTTACATGTGTAGCTGGAATATTATGCATGGTTTTTAAATTAAAAAATACTTATGAAGAAAAATCTCTATGTGGACATCTGATTCTAAAAACAACTCACTTTGAGAATACAGGCGAGAAAAATAAACACCAGTATTTCCCAGGAAATAGTGAATATTTCAGCATGAAACATTATGAAACATCATGTAAGGAAAGGTCTAAACACTAACCTTAGATAGCTTTAAGTCTTTAGAGAAATAATCTTTTGGAAAGAATGATTGAATACGAAGAGTTTTTGAAAATCTGTTGAAATTCTACCGGGAAAAAAAAGAAAAATTCATAAAACTCGCAAAATTCATATTACGTGTGTTTAACGGAGTTTCCTACTTTTATTTAACTAATAATGATTAAATAAATTGAGTATAATTGGATATTTAATGAAGAATATCCACGAATCTGAACATTTGAAAGCTAAATCTCAGCTTCTCGTGTCTCATCTTTGAAACCTGGATCTTTTCTGAGGAGTGTCGTGTTTGTCCAGCTCGTAGAAGACCTGATGTTCTAATAATATGCTGAAGGATAAGATTTTCTTGCTGATTGCATCACTACAGTACAGCAGTAAGTGGAGCTCTCAGTAAATAATGCATCAAAGCAGTAAGAGCTGGTGGGTTCGTGGCTCCATCACTGAAACTAAAATTCTCATCCAAAACGAGGTCTAATTGTGCCTTTGATAAATCTTCCCTTGATTATATCATGATGGTTGGTTTAATAAAAGCTTCCAGATGTAGTCAAGGTAGTAGCACATGCAGGTGCGTTTACATGCTGAAAATGAAATGAAAATGAAAAACAAACTATTTTACTAGGGGGAAAAAAATATTCGGAATTAAACTCAAACTTTTAATTAGAAATCTTTGCTACATAAAGTCTAAAAAATAACTTATTTCACAGATGTTCCTCAACTTTAAATGTAACTATAAATGCATAAATAATATGATGTGTCATTCTTAAAAAATAAATAAATAAATAATAGTAGTTGCTGGCAATTTGCTGGACTCTAGCAGGGAAATGAAAACTCTTCAGGGTGTGCTGTTATAGGAAAATAATTAACTTCAGGCTGGTGTGATGAAGCGGAGTTACTGTTACCACCCCAAAGTTGATTATTTTAAAATAACAGCACGTCCCCAAGTGTTTTATTCCATATAATGTTGTGGAACATGTCCGGGAAGTTAGTTCTTAATCTTTTTATTTCTTAACAATGTAATTATAGAGTTTAATGTTAGAAATTTGGACACTGTTTTTAACAACACTGTTTTTATTAATTATGTTGGGGGGAAAAATGAATAATGCTTAATTTAGATCAGATACTAACGAATGTTTTACAAAAGGTATACACTCTACATAGTACATAATATATACAGTGGCTTGCAAAAGTATTCAAACCCCCTGGAATTGATCAGATTTGTCTGAAGAGCAAAATGCTTAATACACATCTTCTTCGTGTCAGTATTTTTAGTGCTAATTTGTTATCGCTACGTTCTCTTACAGTGAATTTTCAAAGTCAAAATGAACTGCTGGGCAGCAAAGAAAATCAAAAACTGAAAAATGCTGCTTGCAAAAGTATTCACCCCGCCTTGGTTCCTAAGCTCCAGATGGAAGATATACGAGGATGCAGCTGATTTTTAATTGGCCTTCAAATATGAAAACAGCTTTCATTTTCTCATGGTCATTAAAGAGGCTGTCAGTCTGAAGGAAACGAGTGAGAATGAGGACTAAGGAGCATTTTAAGGGGGTTGAGATAAGGAAATAGAATTTGGTTGGATATCCCAGTAAGCACTGTTGGATGGATAGTGAGGAAGTGGAAGCTGCATCACACCACCTAAGCACCTATCTAGACAAGACCCCCACCTCAAAACTCAGCACAAAACCAAGACAGAGAAAGGTGAGAAGCCACAGTGAGGCCAACAGTCACTCTGAAGGAGTTACAGAGTGAAGGTGGACTACAAAACCATACAAAAGCCATATGAAAGCACAAGAGCCATATGAAAACCAAGTATGATGAGACCAAGATCAAGATATTTGTTCGAGACAAGTTTCAAAGTGCAAACTTAACACAGGCCATATGTCAATTAACACCATCCCTACAGTGAAAGTGGCAGCATCGTGTTCTGTGGACGTTTTTCATCCTTGGGCTGAATGGAAGGAGTAAAATACAGGGGGATATAACAAGATAACCTGCTTTGGTTTGTTTAAAAAAAAAATAAATAAGAAGCATGGAAGAAACTTCACCTTTCAGCAGGACAATGGTCCCAAACACAAAGCCAAAGCAATGCAGGAGTGGTTAAAAAAAACAAAAAGCTGAATGTTCTACAGTGGCCAAGTCAAAGTCCAGATCTGAACCCCAGTGAGGATCTGTGGCATTATTTGAAAATTACAGTCAACAAACAACCTCCAACCAACCTGAAGAACCTGGAGCAAATGTGCCAGGAAGAACATCACTCCCGCAAAGCTGGTAGGAACTTCACTGACCCCAGCACACTTAATGCTGTTACTGCAGCAAAAGGAGGTTCTACCAACTCCTAGTCTGAAGGGGGCGAATACTTATGCAAGCAGCATTTTTCAGTTTCTGTATGAATAATGAATTGACTTTGAAAACTGACTTTGAGAGCATATCGGTTTGCAATAAAAAAATACTGTCTGGAACAATCTGTGTCTCATCTGATATCCAGACCAATCTGGTGGCTTTGGGGGGGTTGAATACTTTTGCAACCTGCTGTATTTATATTTTTTGCTATATTTCTGATAATTTTCCTGTTTCCTTTAACACAATAAAATAATTTTAAAAAAAAATAAAGAAGAAGTAAAAATAAAAGCAGCTCAAAGGAAACAGATGATGGAGTTTTGCAGTAAAGTGACGTCTGGCATTTCAGTGCCACGTCTACACTTTCTACGTGTCGACACGCAGAATAAACAGTGTGCAGTATAAAACTGAGCTTTGCATGAAGCCTGTTTAATGCATTTCAAGGACAGGGATTATTTATGACCAGCATACGGTTTGACGCTTTCACTGCACACGGGTCTGGGGCTTCGTCCTGACAGAGCGCTCTTCCTGTTTTCATAAGACAGTAAAATCCGTTTAATTTCACGGATACAAATTAAACGAGGACATTAAAACTTTCCGTACGGCACGCTGACCTTCGCTGTTCAAATCTCTACATTATAAACCCTGGAAAACACGGTGCTGCTGCTTTTCATTGGGACGTTTTCAGCAAAAACGGCGGGTAAATAGGAAGTTAAACATCTCATTCACGCTTATACAGTCAGGGAAATTGGAGGCAGAGATCGGGCCGGGGGTATTCCTGATGCATGGGCATGTTTATCATCTTCATAACACCTCATAGCTTCATATTTTCATATTTTCAAATATCAGGATTAGATACTAAAAGGCAGAATTCTCTCCATCGCTCATACATCTCTCCCGGAATAGCCATCGTGGTGTCAGTGTTAAGCTCTGCTAGTGCTTATGTAACCGGATTGTACATTGCTATAGCAAATATTTGTCCATAAAGAAATCAAGTCGTTCAATTTTTATTATTTATCCAATTTATCCAAGGTTACTGAAAAATAAATGCGAACTTTCTAACTTCTCTCTACATCTAAATGCACCTCTATTCAGCTGCTCTTATCTCCTGTTGAGTTAACCTCGACTGTTTCCAGACAGATGTTTCATAATGCAATGAGTTATGAAGATGTTAATACTTGACTGCTGCCATTATTAATGACTATCCATTAACTCCGAGGCTGTTAATGTATACAATAAGAATAACACACAACAGCCACTCGGTCTGGAGTGCATTATTCTGCATAAACCACAGGATCTGCCAATGATTGCAAAGTTTCATTTATTAACGAACAACACGTCGCACATTTTAACAGTTTAGAGTTAGATTTAATGAGAGAAAAGTTAGTTCCTGTTCTCACATACATAAAATCTGAGATAAACAGTCATTCCTTCATCAGCCTCTCTTTTCTCTCTAACTACAAAAAAATACGAAGCTTGTCATCTTGAAGTGAAGCAGGAAAGTTGTGCTAAAGTGCTTAACTGATTTACACAACAGCTAACAGCGTTTTTAGACGAAACGAACCTGACAGTAGTTAAGCGAACTAACTAACTAAAATAAGGAATCAGTGAAGTGAAGCTGATGGTAAGAGTCAGTAAGAGTCCTCGCTCTGTCCGAGATTTTTACGTATATTTATACATTTTCCAGCATTGAACATCACCAAGTTGTGAGAAGTGTCTGCCACACGGCCGCAACGTACAAACTCCACTCTATTCAAAACGAATAAACTCCATCCATTTATCCCTCAACCCAGTGATGGTTAGAACAGGAAGATCTCTGTTGTTCTTTGTGTTGGTGTGTTTTTACGCTCTCTCTGTGTAGTGTATGTGTGTGTGTGTGTGTGTGTGTGTGTTTAGTCCATTTCAGGTCTACTAGCTGTAGTCCATCACTGTGTGGCTCCTTACAGATTTGGCAGATGGGACTGATTAGCTTCACGCTTCACACTCTGGTCTCCGATAACACTGACTGCTTTGATTGTTTGCGAATGATGTTTGTTTCCTGACTCTGTTTTTTTTTTTCCTCTTTCTATTTGGTTTGGTTTGCTAGTGTTATGTAGCTGTTGACTGTAAATATGTTGTACGTAGTGAGTGACATGTAATTCAGAAGGTGGCGATTGCAAGTACAGATTTGAATTGAATGAAAAGCTAATAAATTTTACAAACACTGTAGACTGAGACCCACAGAACAGGAACTAAGGAACATGAGCATAACTTAGAAAGAAACACAAGGACTGAGGAACATAATGACAGCAGCATAAGACAAAAGCTGTAAGACAAAGTGTGTAGCGCAAGACGTGTTAATGAGGTGCTCGTTAACAAAGATGGGACACAGGTGCAGGCGGTCATGTGACGTGCTCCAGTGAGGTGCAGTGGCTGATGGGAAATGTAGTCAAGCCCTGTGGCTGCCATTTTTGTTTGGGGATTGGGGTTTTTCATATATGTTTATTTATTTATTTTTAATAGTAAGAAGGTAAAGGGAGAATTCTGTGTCTTTTTGCGGGCAGGGAAATTAGCCATGTGTGCCATAGTTAGCTTGAGGTTTTGTTTATTATTTTGGCCTGGGTCGCACCTGAAGCTATGAAACCCAGTAAACGTTTGGTGTTCGTTTTTTATGTACATTATATTTTCCTTTTTTAAAAAAACATCTTTTGCATCAGTGGGCTGCCTTTCTTAACATATCACTCCCATGACTGCATTCATCCATAACGCTTTTCTTTCACCATAGTGATGAACTACATTTGCTGCTAACAAGCTAACAAGCTGCTAATATAGACCAAGACCCTCCATAATTTTCCTGGAAGTAATGAACAATAAAATTATTAACGAACAATGACACTATTGTTCCAAAACTATTTTTTTCATATATAGTACCATTATAATGCCCATTACAGTAAGGGACATGTACAAAGAGCTCAAGAAACACCAATTTTGAATTTAAAAATGATAATATTATTTTATTAAATATTAGTATATACTCATTTAAATGCCCCCCCTTTATTAGTATCAGTTAGATCTAATAAATAGATTTATTCATATTTTCCAGCTGCGTAGTTTGTATGAAACTATACCCGCTATACCACAATCACACCTATTAGTTACAGTATCACAGTAAATGTGCTGTATGTTGTTTTTTTCTTTGTTTAAAAGTAGGCACTGGTGAAGTAAGAAGCGATTTCTGACGTGAACATATCAGTGAGAGACTTAATAGTGGTTTATGGGCGAAATCTCGGAAGCATATATTATTAATTTATTCAATACCCCCCAAAGAAAATCCTCAAAGCATTCAGAGTTTGGTGCAGAAAAAATCTTTACTTAATTTAATCTCCTCAAACTGGAGAGAGTTCTGCTGTAAGCCTCTGTATTTACTACAGTATGAAAAACGACTCAAACCATACAGTCCATGGAATAAAAAATAAATCGATTATAGAATAAATCGTAGCAACACTACTATAAGTCATAGTATTAATTAAATTTAACTTCGTGTTGTATTTTTGTAGAAAATCCATTAAATTGCCCTTGGGAAAAATTAAACAATTTAAAATAAGGAAAAAATGTTAAATGAAAATGATAATGCTTAATATTTATAAAAAAGGACGTACCTTATTCATTTTATTAAAGTAAATATGTTCTTTCTTATTTTCTCATTTTCTCTGAATATAGGAAAGTTCTTTATTTAACAAATTGCACTAAGGCCAGTCTTAATAAAACCTACAGTGCTAATAAACCTAGATATCAAGCTCGCTATTTAGACTAATAATACCTCTGAATGTAATTTACTTTTTAATGAGTTAGCAGAATTACATTGAGGAATTCACTTCTGTAATAAAGAATAAATAAATAAATAAATAAAGAAGTGTGTGCTGATTGGAAAAAGATCCAACTCAGACTAAAGTATTAGTAGGTAATATCTTTTGCGTTGGGTTTTATGTACATTTACTGATTATGTAAATTTTTTTGTTACTCTGCATTCGCACTCACTGATGCTTCTACTTGGTCTCCTGTGGGCGTGGCCTGTCTTTTTTTTCTGATATGAATAAACTGTAAGATTACAGGTTATTCATTTATAGTTAAATTTAATGTTGTGAAACATCTGTGGAACAAGTGAGTTCCTGTTCTCACTTACCTTATAGCAGCTATAAACAGTCTCTCTCCCACTAGCCTCTCTTTTTTTTCTCTCTCTTGAATGTAACAATACAAAAGAGCAGATGTCCGAAAACTCAAAGTTTACAGCTTTACCTCTGACTGTTACAAAGCACTGAAACTGGAGACTCCTTCCATAAATGGTAAATAAATATCTCCTAACAGAAAACTTCACCATATCGATGATGACACACATTTTTTAGTGTGTTAATGTGGAGTGTCTGCTGTACACGTCCCTGTGAATGAGCTGTTACTATAGCAACGATATTAGAACAAGCGCATTGATATAAACCTGTAATTTGCAGCTGCAGATGTAGTTTATATCCACACGCAGGATACAAATTATATTTCTAGCTTCAGTGCTTTTTAGGCTTCACTGTAAATGACAAAAATTTAAAAAAAAATTGGTATGATTAATTTGCCAAATAATGAATCTGTGTATCGTATTACGCTAATTAAGGACAGTTCTTAACCTGCACTCGTGTGCCTGAGCTGAAGTCACTGATACTGAAACTGAGAGCGTAGCGCAGCGTGGAAACTCCTTATAGCTGAATGATGGATGGATGATGTGACGACTGCAGCAGCGTCTGTTAGGGTTTTAACGCCACGTTAACCTCCAGCTTCAGTAGCGTCCGAAAGCGAGTCTGGATCGATCTCTCGGAGCCGCCACGCGCCGCTGATCCGACTCTACACTAGCTGAGTGGGACTGGATAGTGATGTGCAACCCGCGGCTCTGAAAGCGCTCTTTCTCACAGCGCTGCTCGCGACGGAGTTCACTCTGTAACAGTGCTCCGGTTTTATTTACATTTTATTTCGCTTTAAAGGACAACAGAAATACCTGCAGGAGGAATTCCTTCAGGAGCGGGTGGGAGTGCGATTAAAAACATGAACTGTCGCATGAACACACCTCTCCACTTCATACAAAGTGATATTAAAGTGGTCCATTAAAAAAAAAAAAGGTGAGTATAGAATTGGCTTCATCTACTGTGAAATATTGTCAGAATTAAAATTAAAGTATATGTAGCTGCTTTCTTTGCCATCTACGTGTTTTTTTCCGTCACACAACTAGTCAACATCCCCAGAGCGGAGACTAGAGAAGGTACCAGTCCACTAGTCAGACCCCTAATAACTACTTCAATAGAAGTCCTTCATATCAATCTTAATTCAGATTGCTGGTGTATTTGCTTGGTAAATTGGCTTTATTTTAGTGTGTAATAGGTGATGGTGGATATTTTATAAGCCTTTCTAGTCTATTCTTTTTTTGAAGTCTTATAAATGGATGGCTGAAGTATCCTATTTTTTTTTTTTTTTTGACATTGAATATCTTCTCTACTGGGGTCAATTACAGTTCTTTTTATCCTGCAATGATTATCATTTATAATTTCAAGCTTTCATGTTGCTCTTCAATGCAGTTGTCTCCGATTCCTTGCTTTCTGTGGAGGTTTTTCTGTATCCTCTGCACCCCTCTACACTGACTATGTGACTTTACAATGCCCTTTTTAGCTTGTGTAATTAAGATTGCACTGCACCTCATATTCTCCCCCACACTGACTGGCTTTGCAGCTGAAAATGCAGTCTGATCATCATTTTTCAATGTTTTCGTCCTTGAGGTTTGATCGAGTGAAGGTTGTGAAGACTTTTGTTTCCATGGCGATGTGAGTTTTAAAGTTAAGATGCCAAACTTGTGTGGATGAAGCCAGATTTACAACATTACTGTAGACTGCTGGATGACCTTACCCTCTCTCAAATATACGTATGACCTCATGTGTTGTTGTTGTTTTTTTTTTTTTCCACTTATTTGACAGTTAAAGTTCTAAAAGGTTGATATGATGCTGAAAGCATGATCTTCATTAGTTTTTCTTCTGTATTTCAGCCAGTAAATGATGCTTGACATAGAACAGTGGGTTGTTTGGTTAGTTCAATTAAACGTTCATTAAATATGGTTGAATTGAAGATATTTATTGAAAAGGCACAATTTCTGGGATCTATAAAATAAATAATACATGCATCGAGTGATGTTTTGAGCTTAAACATATTGGGATACTGCAATGAATATTTAATGAAGCTCTATGTCCCCTAAAGACAACAGAAGCAGAGAGTATTCAGTATTCAGAGTCTGCGTCTTATGCAGGGAAAAATTCCTTATTCCATATTCAGAGTTGGGATAATCACCTGCTTTTTGATTTTCTAGGCTCTTCATTCAGATTCAGATTATTGTAAGCACAACTTGACAAAGCCACATGAGGTCATGAAATGATAATGTGGGTGCGATTTTATCACGTTTCTCACTATTCACTATGTTGATTTGTCTAATTAACAAAATAATGCCAAAGTTTTTGTTAATTTAACAAAATAATGCCAAAGTTTTTGTTAATTTAACAAAATAATGCGATTATCCTGTAAAGAAAGAAGACGTCTTTTGCGTGAAGGATAAGCTGACCAAGCACTCATCTGTGATGCTTACAGCTCACTTTAAACTCATTCATAACTTTATTCATAAAATATCACTTCTAGAAATAATCAGTATCTCTGATTAAGATGTGTCTTCTCTGATGTCCTAATAAATTAATAATCTCACAATTATGAATTCAATATTGTCATTCCATGTATGTGTATTAATTGTACTTTCAGAAAAAACATATGGCGTGACATATTATGGTGACATCAAACTGTCACACAGTAGCACTGGAAGTAATGCTACTCCTCACTTGAGCCGATATCAAGCACGAAAAATGCACTTAATGTTACTGAGTAGAACTTAAGTCTATAGTTATGCCTGAGATCTGAATGCTGATGTGGGTAATTTCCATATTAAATCCTCACTGTGCACTTTTAACTCAACTCTTAATACGCCTGTAATGTCTAACAAAGTTGGAGACGCTTGTAAAGAAACTTGGTCAACTGCTCCATGCACAACATTTCAATCTTGTTCATATTCTCAGGTTTTGCACATATGGACATCCTCTTTAATTCCCACCAAAGAGTTCAATCAAAACATTGAGGTTTGAACTGATTTTGTGTCGCACAAACATGTCTGTGTTGAATTCAATGCACATTTGGGGTCAATATCTTTGTTGAAAGTCTAACCTCTGGCCAAGCATTAACCTCCTGGCAGAGCAAGAAAGTTTTGGTTTAAAATATTCTGGGACTTAGCAGATTTCACGACGCCGTCAAACTTTAGTAGAGACACAAAACAGCCCCTTTTAATTCTTGCCCATTTTTTTTCACCAAATATGCGTTCATAACCAAAAAGTTCAATAATGGTCTCATCTGACCAACAAGCTGTAGCAAGCCAAAAATTAATTACATTGTGCAATTCTTTGTGGTCTTTTTGGATCCCTGACTGTTTTTTCTCAGGGGTTAGTTTGCTTACATGTTCAATCCCTGGAAAGCTTCCTACTGTTCCTGACTTTTTAAACTATAAATGTTTGTTATATTTTGAGAGAAAAGTTTCTGTAATTGTACGAGAATTTACACTTTGCTTTTATCTGGCATTTGCCAGAGAATTCAGTACATTTGGTGAAGTGTGAAAACTCGGAGAGAAGCAATCTCTGGTCCCTTTTGAAAAATGCGGTGTGTTGTTCAGCTTTGTGGTGTGACTGCTTACACTGAGACCAGCATAAAAAAAACACACCTCTCATGCCCACCTGTGTGGCTCAAAAATCTTTTTTATATGAGATCGGCTTCCCATTTGCAGGTATTTCTGCACAGTGACATGCTGTGCATTTGAAAAGTGCTGTTCTTAGGATAAACCTAATCACAAACCTGCATTTACAAGCTTCACCCCCAAACAAGACCAGACTCGCCCCAGAATCGTCCCAGACTCATCCCAGACTCGTCCCAGACTCATCCCAGACTCATCCCAGACTCGTCCCAGACTCATCCCAGACTCATCCCAGACTCGTGTGAAAACAGCCATAATATTTATTTTACTGTTGTTTTTTTGTTCTTTGTCTTAAAGGGTGCCAGTATTTAGCGAATTGACCGTATGTTTTGGTGCAGAAAGGCTGCTTGGGTTGCAGTCCTCTGTGAGCACAAACCAACAGCACATTGCAAGCATACAGAAAACAACACATGGTTTCCGTAATGCTGCAGAATGAATCAAACACCAGAACCAACAGATGGGATGCGCGGATCAAAAATACAAAATTAAACAAATTCACAGATCTGCTGAAACACAGCAGGCTAAAGAGAGAGCTGTAATGAAATATCCTTCTTCTAGTGTACAGGTAGCAAAAGGATATTCATGGCTGTACTTAGGGGAGGGGCTAAAGATCATGGCTTGTCACTGATTGAAGGGGAAATAAGCTTTGTAAGAAATGAACGATTGAAAATAGTGTGTATAAAAAAGAAATGCCTCTTTACACACTTCTGTAAATCGGGTAAATGAGGCTGCAAGGCCTAAACACACAACTAAATGTATTTTTTGGCACCGTAGATTCCTTTTATGTTTAATGTTTCTCGTCGTCATGGTAGTTAATTCGTCGCATCTGTCGCTTATTAGTGCATCTAATTTATCATTTTATTAAATCTCTCAGTGCTTCCTGTTTAAGTTTGTGACACATTGCCTGTGATGTGTTGTATTTTTTTCTTTTTCCTGTTTATGAGAATGGATTGTGTATTTTTTACAGTCTTAACAGTCTGATTAACACAAACAGTCTGACTGTGTTTATTTCCACTAATAAACCCAATCTGAGTATAGACTTGGATCATGAATGTTCCAAACCCTAGAATTCTGCACTTTATTTGTCTTTAGTTATTGTTTCATTTTCATCTACAGTGCAGGAGAACATAAGAAAAAAAAAATGCCAGTCAAATTTTTATGTGCACTATAATGTGGAGTAACATCCAGGGAGAAAAGGGAAAAGGCAAACAATAGACAGACAGATAGACAGAGAGACAGACAGGCAGATAGACCGAGAGATCACACCACTAGGTGGATTAGCTGTACAAAATTGCCTCAAGGTGTGAATGTGTGTGTGTGCGTGGTCTTCTGTGATGAACTGGAACTACTCCTACCTCACATCCAGTGCTTCCAGGGAGCTCCAGACTCACCACAAAGCTGGTCAGGATCAAACATTTACTGAAGATGAATGAATGAATGAATCAAACAAACAAACCAACAAACAAACTCTCTCTGTTTTAGTAAAAACTGAATCTGTTGGCTGTTGGATGTATTTAATTTGATATTCTGACAAATAAAAAAGAACAAGCATTTATCTAAAAAATACCAGCTATGTTGTGCAGTCGTATTCCTCATGATGTGGAAAGTGTAAAATGTTTCCTTTGACCCCTTTCAAGGTTCACTCTTAGTTTTTTATTGCATTTTCAGCCACTAAGATGATGTCTTTATTCACTCAGCAAATGGAAGGTTTCAAAGGGATGTTATCTACATGCAAAGATGGAGCAGGGACATTTTATTTCCTATCACCTCATATAGTTTCACATTACAGAGAAACAGGAGATTCAATATGATCCTGTTCCTCAGCCCTTATTAAATTGACCCAGCTGGAGATAAGCGCCACCAGCAGCTCCAGCAGTCTTCTCCTGGATTCGTTTTTTTTTTTTCCCACTATCTTAAGAGAGAGAGAATTTTTTCCCTCCCTATCACTGAGTTCATCACATTAATTAAGAATCATTGCTGAAGGTGAGGGTTTATGACATTGGGTTTAATCAGAACTTGAAAATGATGCCAAATCCATTAACATAATTTAATAAAATTTTAAAGAAAGATCAGGTCCAGTTTCCTAAAGACATCATAAAGTTAAATTAACACTAACTGAAAGAGAGAGAGAGAGAGAGAGAGAGAGAGAGAGAGAGTTCAGTGGGAATAAAGATGTAAAAATAAACTTGTCATATAAACTCTATAATTGATGCACTTCCATAAAGGTCCATTTCCTTTGCAGACCACTGATGTTCCTTTCTATCCATATTTGGAAGAATGTTCTCAATAGGGTAATAATTATGGCTTGATAATTAATAACAATAAATAAATATTTAATAATCAATTGTACTTATGCATAATCGATGCATATTCATAAAGGTCCATTTCTTTTATATACGACTACTGTGAAAATGCATGAAATCACATTTTATATTTTTAGAATATTTTTTTTTTTTTTTTAATTTTATTTTCTCTATTCAGAATCAAATATCTCTTTTCTGTGACGGCACTTTAGGACCACTGTTTAAATAAGAAAATACAAGATCTAAATAATAAAGCCATGATACATTTAGAAAAAAAAAATCTGAATATCTGATATTAAGAGAAAAAAGTCCCAATATTTTAAGAATAAAAGTGTAATATTTTGATTAAAAAAAAGTCACCACATCTAATCACTGAAAAGCATAATCGATGCATAAGCATATGAGTCCATTTCTTTTACAGACCACTACTGCATTCACTAACTTTTACATGGTCATTCTGATCAATATTTGGAAGAATATTTTACTATGTTCTCAATATGTTAATAATTATGCAGTTGATAATAATTTAAAAAATACACCATATGGCCAAAAGTTTGTGCACCCCTGACCATCACGCCCATATGTGATGGTTGACCAACCCATTCCAGATTTATATCCCTTTCCTGTTATAATGAGCTCCACTCTTCTGCGAAGTCTTTCCACTAGATGTTGGAGTGCGGCTGTGGGGATTTGTGTTTATTCAGCTACAGGAGCATTAGTGAGGTCAGGCGCTGATGTTGGGATGTCGAGGAGGTCTGGGGTGCAGTCGGTGTTC
>CM074921.1:27430975-27441219 GCA_037576815.1 Pangasius larnaudii
TAGTCCAGTCTTGAAATGACAAGGGACTGAACAAGCATCTGTGTAGCCTGTGTGGAAAGAAATGGACGAATTCTTCTACGTCCTATACGTCCTACAGTTTATAGCTGTAGGACACGAGTCATGAAGCGTTTGTACCTGGACTTGTCTCAGTCTTGGGTATTCATCTTGTTAAATCTGATCTTGGTCTCACGCTTGGTCTTTTCACATGCATAAAGTTTGGCAAGAAGTATTTCCTTCTTCTAGAAAGCAGTCTGATTACTGGCGCGATGCATGAATGAAGGTGACTAGTTCAAGTAAAGGCTCAAAAAGAATTTGATGGTTTTCGGTCTCGGGCTTGACTCGGTCTCGCTTTCATTCGGACTTGGACTTGACCTGGTCTTGCCCCCCTTATAGCTCAATCTCGACTCGATCTCGTTGAGTCCTGCTCGTGGACGTGACACTGGCGTTTTTGACTACGGTGCTAATAGCTGCACTGAAAAAAAGGGGAATATGTGATTGGACAGATTTTAGAGAATAAACCATCTTTAAAACGTGTTTTTGTTGCTTAGACTAAATTTAATTCAAACAAAAATCTAATCTACTAGTTTAAATTATGTGGCGCAAATATGATCCTTTGACGTAGTATTAATGTGATCATGTTATTTAATCTCATGAGAAGAAAAGAAAATGATGACGTCAAATTTTAATTCTGCTCATTATTATTGAAAAAGGTTTTTTGAGAGCAGCTGATTTGATTGGATATCGAACATCTAGCCACCATGACGTTCAGGAAAATGTTCTCCTACAATACTCCTAAATGTTCTTCGAACCATAATGTTCAGGAGATGTTCTTCTAAAAGTTACTAAAACAGTACCGTTCCCGAAAACCTTCTCCTATAATACTCCGAGCCATTCCTCTTGATAACATATTCATTCTATGTTCAGGAAAAGACTAAGAAAACCTTGTCCTTGTGTCCTGACCATGAAAATAAGAACCTGTTGTGTTCTGAATGATAACTCAGGAATACATCAGCTGGAACATTTTGCAGTTTGGAAAAAAAAAAAAAAATCATCAGCCTGAAAGAGGTTTTGATGATGAGGTTAATCAGCTCCACATTTGCTGCAAATTGACTTTTTTTCTGCAACCAGAATATAAAGTGCCATTTTCACTCATTCAGGACAAGTTCAAAAGGCTTTTATGATCTATAAAAAAAGTTCTTGACAATCTGCTTCAACAGCTAGTACATTATCGTTTCTATAGTAACAGCTCATTCACAGAGACCTGTGTGACAGACGCTCCGCATAAATGGATTAAAAACAGTCATTTTCTCCAAGGAGAAATGTGTTTAGTTAACATTTATGGAAGGAGTCTCCAGTGTCAGTGCTTTATAACAGTCAGAGCTTAATAAATGTGACTATAAGTGGATAAAAAGTACAACATGTCATTGTTTAGCTAATTACCTAGTTGATTTATAAATCACTGGCAAATTGCTGTGGTATAAGAGAAATAAAACACTTCAGGATGTCCATCCCGTTGTGTCTTACTCCTTACTTATCCCATCCTATACTTTGTCAGGTCTGTTACCTAGCAACTGAAATGCACATAGAGATGTTAGACGTGAACCGAACACTATAAATGTGTGTAATTAATCCCAAATGTAGCTCACTGTAAAGGATGTGCCTTATTAAGGCGTCTAATAATAATCGAACAGACTCAAACTCTCGAGCTGTCCAGTTTAAAGTCAAAGGGAATCAGGAAAACGGGTCTCGGAAACAAACCTTAAACCCGAAAATATCAACCCTCAACAAAGCTGGAGAGCAGAGAAAAAAAAACACGAGAGCGTTTAAGGAGAATGTTTACTAAGAGTGAAAAGTAATAGAATGAGCACAGAAACCCAAAGACACCCAAAGAGTCGAAGAAAACTACCAGAAATGACCAGATTCATAAATTAATTAAACAGCAGGGGAGATGAAATTAGAGGGAGGTGGAAAAATTACATTTGAAATAATATTACAGATTTTCTAGAACCATAGTGTTCAGAAAATACACTTTTAAAATTCTCCTAAAGGTTTCTAGAACCATAACCCTCAGAAAACCTTATCCTAAAGTTTTCCTAAAAGTTTCTAGAACAATGACATTTATAAAACGTTTTCTTAAAATTCCCTAAAAGTTCCCAGAACCATACCTTCAGAAAACCTTCCCTCAAAGTTCTACTAAGTGTTTCTGCAACCACGATGTTCAGAAAGCATTTTCCTAAGATTGTCCTAAAATTTCCTAGAACCATAGTGTTCTAAAAGTCCCTAGAACCATGATGTTCAGAAAAAAAAAATGTTCCTCTAAAAGTTCCCAGAACCATACCCTTCAGAAAACCTTCCCTCAAAGTTCTACTAAAAGTTTCTAATGCCACAATGTTCAGAAAACATTCTCCTAAGATTGTCCTAAAATTTCCTAGAACCATAGTGTTCTAAAAAGGCTCTACTAAGTTTCTCCTAAAAGATCCTAGAACCATGACATAGAAACTGTTCTCTTAAAATTTCCCAGAATCATACTTTTCAGAAAACCTCCTCCTCAAAGTTCTCCTAAAAGTACCTAGAACCATGATGTTCAGAAAACCTCCTCCTCAAAGTTCTCCTAAAAGTACCTAGAACCATGATGTTCAGAAAACCTCCTCCTCAAAGTTCTCCTAAAAGTACCTAGAACCACGCTGTACAGAAAACGCTCTACTAAGGTTCTCCTGAAATCCTTATAAATTTCTCTTAAACGTTCCTTGAAGCATATCATACTAATAATATTCTCCTAAAATTCTTCTAGATATTCCTAAAATCATACAAGTCAAAAAAAGGTTCTCCTAATTTTTTTTTTTTTTAGGAGAGCTGAGTGCACAAACTTTTGCACTCAGCTCTATAAGCTCTACACATACAGCTCTATATCTATTTCGCAGCTCTCACTTTTCTAGAGCATGAACATGAAACCTCCAGTCGTCTTCTCTTCCTCGCTCACTTCCTGTGCAGCTCCAAACATCCGAAGAAAAGCCAAATCTCCTTTTTCTTTTTTTTTTCTCCACAAATCCCCTGTGCCTCAGTTTGCTTTAGTGATCCTCGTGCTCTTGTGGTCTATTTATTTCTCTGTTCGTGCATTTTCATCGAAATCCTATTAGAGACTTTATTATACACAGCAGCAAACAGAACACAATCCCACGCTATAATGTATATCGATCTGGCTTTATGGCTCCCTGCTATAAATACGAGCGGGCGATTTTGCACGCCACTCGCTCATATTTCGGAGTTGACGTGATCAAAGTGAGCGGCGTGATGAATGAGAGAGGTGGGGTGTGTGGAGGGGTTGCAGCTTTTCAGAGCTTGGGACAGGGGAAAAAAAAAAAAAGTTCTCTGCGAGCATGAATGAGGAGAGGAATGTGCGCTCGGACACGCAGAAAAGCTTAATTAATTAAAAGGACTGGTGGAAATATTGACATTTCGCTCGAATGGAACTGCATTAGCAGACGCTCGCCTGTTATTGTCATCACACATCTCCAGGGTCTTTAATTAGTTTTGTATTTTGTCAAACTCAAGGTTCTGTTTATTGTTAATGCACTACGTGACTGTGTCGCTCCACCGTGTTGCTGTGGTTCTCTAATTACAGCTTGTCCTGTGAATTTTAATGATCAGGCTCGCGGGGAGAGGACGACACCGAGTCCGCGAGACCCTTCGCTAAGTCTGACCCGGGGGTGTGGCGTTATAAAACGTATAAACATAACTGTATGATGTGAAATAATCACACGATAACAATTATCCAAGATGCTTTGTGTTCTTTGTGCACCGTAGCATGAAATTACGATCTCCGTGAACCCTTGAATTCTGGCTTCTGATTGGTCAAATCACAGGTTTATATATAATTACGACGCTTGTTCTAATACGTTATAGTTTCTATAGTAACGGTTCACTCACAGGGACTCGCACAGCGGACGCGCCACTAAAAAGAAACAGATTAAAAACTGCGTTTAAATCGTTGATATGTGAAGTAATGTTTAGGTAACATTTAGGAAGGAGTCTCCAGTGTCGGTGCTTTTACATTAAGACAAGCTGTTTTTTTTTTTGTTTGTTTGTTTTATTAACTTCAAGAGAGAGAAAAAAAGAGAGTCTGGTGAGGGAACGACTGTTTATAGCTGCTATGGCGTACGTAAGAACAGAAACTAACTAGTATCATGAACATTAGATGTAACTATAAACAGATAAACGAACTATGTGTTGGTCTGTAATAAATAAATATTGTAATAATTGGTAAATTGCTGTGGGAGGATTATAAGAGGAATAAAACACTTGTATAAAAAACGTGCTGTTAAAGGAAAATAATCAACTTCAGGTTGGTAACAGTAACTCCACTTCATCACACCACCCTTTCACTCAATACTTTACTATTATTAATAACGTTATTATATTATTTATTAAAAGGGCATATAAATAAATATTTAAAAGCACTATTTGGTGAGGAAACAGACGTCCTGATTGAACATGAAACTGAAAGCGATTGAAAGTGTCACGCCCGATCACTTACAGAACTACGTCTCACTTCTGCTTCTGTAAAAACGTCCTGATGCAGATGTATGCGGTGTGTAAATATCAAACCAGCTTTAATTGTGCTGTCTGTTTTATCTCTGTACCAGTGTTTGCCCAGCAGGGGGCTCACACCCCTCCCCTTTCCCATCACCCTGCTCACCAGCAGCTAAACACAGGGTCACGATACTCTATACACAGAAACCCAACAGTATCCTGATTAATCTCATAACAGGTTTGTGGTGATAAAATAATTCATTTGTTTATACTGATTGAAAGATATCTGATAAAGTTAATTTCCTTTCCGCGAGCAGAATGGAACACCAGCGTTCTGTGAGAAAGGGTTAAAATGGAAGTTGGATATTTTCCCCATTGACTAGCATGGGAATGGGCGTGGATAAAGACGGTACTGCAGCCAGCCACTTGAGGGCCTCAGAGATACTTTGGCGTCACTTCTGGATCCCTGTAACGACGTCCACCATTATACTGCATACAGTCATTAACTGAAGGGTGGAGAAGGCAAAAAAATCTCCACCAACATGACCAAAAAAATCGAAACGGAAAAAATGTCTGAGACGAGGATTCACTTGAGGTCTAGAACCTGTCAGGAGTTTAACATTTACCTTCTTGGTTCTTAGTACAAACAACTCAAAAATGGTCTTTCAGGGGATCATAGTTAAGACGTCTTTGCATAACATAGGGTTCTTCAAGGGTTCTTCAAGGGTTCTTCAAGGGTTCATTAGATACTTAAGAGTTCTTAGCTCCTAAAATGGGGTTTGACTTGGAATCTAGGGTTCTAGATCTACCATTTTTAAGAGATGGATCCTGGGGTTTAAAGGGTTAAATTATTATTATTATTATTATTATTATTATTATTATTATTATTATTATTATTATTGCTAGACTCCCCGTTGTCCCTCTGGGAAAAACTTTAAAGGTTCTATAAAGAACCCTATATCAAAGTATTTTCCTGTTCCTATAAGAAGTAGAACCCTTTTGGAGCTAAGAACCCTTAATCATACAATGAACTCTTTTTCTAAGAATGTATCAGTTATCAAGAAGGAAAAGAAAAACTCTTAGAAAAAAAATGTAGTTCAAAGGTTCTTTAAGGGTTCATTAGATAATTAAGGGTTCTTAGATCCAAAAAAGGTTCTACTTCTTACAAGAACCCTTTTCATTTTTGTTTTTCATAGAAACAGAATAAAGGGTTGTTTGAGGGTTCTTTAAGGGTTCTTCACTTCTGAAACTGGGTTTGAACTGTTTCTGATAGAGAACCACGTTGCTGAAGGTGTTCTCTACACAGAACGCTTAAGGCTTCTTCAGTTGTATAGAATGCATTTCAGGTAGCACACCATGCTGTAGAGTTTAACTTCATCTCCTGGTTGGGTTTTTTTTTTTAGACTTTGTGCACAAAATTGACAGATATTTATGAGATATATTTGATGAGAAAAAAAAAACTAATAAAGAAAGAAAAATGGAATAAATTCAGTGTGAAAGCGTGTGAACGGCGTCTGAGCGGGCGAGGTACGCAAACCGATTCCTCAAAGGAGCGCTAAACGAGAGTCCGAGCCAGGTTTTAATTATCTCGGAAACGCTCAGAAAGTCCCTTTGCTCATCTTTTGGCTGCTTTCACCGAAGCGAACTCTCCTGCTGCAGCGGCACTCGCTGGTACGTTCCGCTTCAATCAAGCGTTTACATGCAGTTGCCATAACAACAATAAAACATCACACCAAGGTTAACGTTTGTCGGAAGCCAGAACGGAACATTTTATCACATTTAAAAGGTGTTACTGTTAATATTACGGCAATTAAGACGCCCTGAAGCTTTAAAGAAGTGACCTGTTGTGTTGAGCGATGCAGCGACATGCATGTAGCGCTGATTTCTAACAATGAGATTAGCGCGAAGAGCTGCACGTCCACGGATGGAAATAAACACCCGTGCTGTCTTTTCTTCTGCAAAATATCAACAGAATGGATCGCGGTGCCCTAGCATTTCACGTTTAAAGACTTCTACATCTATATTGCTTCATATTTCATTTCATATTTGACAGGTGATCCACTCAGGTGGGGGGGCGGGGGAAGGGGGAAGGGGGGCGGATTTGCCACAGGAGGCTGCCAAGTTTTCCTCTACATCAAAGCCCGAGTCATCACAGTGAACGTGAGATCCCACAGGAGTCGCTGCGGGCGTGCGAGTGGAAATGGAAAAGGAGTGACAGGTGAAACGGTGCACTGAAGAAAAGGTTGAACAATGCTGACGCCAAGCCTGAGATATCTGAGCTCTCGACCTCGTTGAAGGTGTGATTCGCTTTCATGAAATTCACGAGTCATCACTGCAGGACAGAGGTTACGCAGGGTTATTGTTCTGTATGACCACTTTAGACTGTCGAAGTCTGGATCGTGATTGGTCAGAACGTTTTCTATAACAGACAGCTCTGACAGAAGCGCAGCTGCAAATTATATTAATGTGCTCGTTCTAATATGTTATCGTTGCTATAGTAACAGCTCATTCACAGAGATGTGAACAGCAGACGCTCCACAATAACGAATTTAAAAAATCCTCAATACGGTGAAGTTTTCTGTAAAGAGAAATGTGTTTATGTAGCACTTATGGAAGGAGTCTCCAGTGTCAGAGGTAAAGCTATATATGGTTTATATATATGTGTGTGTGTGTGTGTGTGTGTGTGTGTGTGTGTGTGTTTATATGTTATATATGTTTTCTGATATCTTCAGGACAGAGGAGTTTACAAGTATTTGTTGTTTCTTGGTAACTTGACAAGCTGCGTTTTTTTTTGTCTTGTTAACTTGAAGAGAGAGAATAAAGAAAGGCTGATGAGGGAGCGACTGTTTATAGCTGCTATAACGTAAGTGAGAATAAGTGGAAGTTGTTTCCATAACATTGAATAGATTAAAAAAAAAAAAAAGCATGCCGTGGATTTCTTTAATAAATAGACAAATCACAGCAGTGTTGGTGGCGAAAGAGATGAGAGTGATTGCAGTAAGCAGTGTTTTTTTTTTCTTTTCTTTCTTTTTTTGCAAAGCAAAAGCAGATAAATGACAGCGAAGAAAAAGAAGATAGTGTCCCATGACCGTAAGCAGCAAACATGCAAATAGCTGAGCTGAAAATCAAACTGCCGCTCCGTGTAGTGACCATGTGATATTTTTCGACCAATCACAGACAGGGAGAGGTCTCAGGATTAAAGATACGAAGGTTTGGAGTTCAAGCTTCAGGACAGAGGAGTTTCTCAGTAACATGACAAGGGAAACTAATTTGATGTCTTTATCACAACAATTTATATTTGGTTTGTTATTGGGTTACTATTAATGACTTTATTAATAACATATAACTGGTTAGTCAGGCTTTAATCGTTAATAATTGATAATAACTCATCTGTTAATGGTTTATGAACATGTTTAAGGCGGGGTTATTACAGCGCTAATGATATACGCATCACCAGTGTCAGGTTTTATGAAGAATGCATGTGGATGATTGATTGCTGTCCATCAGCTCACTATCTAGTGCACGTCACCATTCCTGACCTCCTCACTTATTAAAATACAAATATTATGCTCCATAAAGACTTAATAGACAATATATGACAGCCTATGAAGCGAGAAAACACCAAATTAGTTTCCTATAACAGCGTGTGCTGAAGTGTTTTATTCCTATTATGTCCGTGAAGCAGGTTAGTTCCTGTTATCACTTACGTTATAGCAGCTATAAACAGTCTTCCCTCACCAGCCTCTGTGTTTTCTCTCTCTCTCTCTCTCTCTCTCTCTCTCTCAAAGTTAATAACTTCACCATATCAACCCGTTTTTCTATCCAGTTATGTGAAGAATTTGCTGTACAAGTAAATCCCTGTCAATGAGCTGTTACTATAGAAACGCAAGAATTATGCATTTCCAGATCATTTATTATTCACACAAACAATTTGACATTAAATCTTTTTTTTTTTTAAACATGTTTCATTTCACTTTTTGTTTCTTGGTAAATATTTTCAGGTTTTGTAAATATTATGGGAAAAAGAGGCTTCTGAGCTTTAGTCGTTTTTTAAAGTTCTTGAACTATTTTGTAGCTTAAACCTCAGCAAGCAAATAAATAAATAAATAAATAAATAAATATTATTATTATTATTATTATTATTATTATTATTATTATTATTATTATTATTATTATTAAGCATGTGGTTTAATCTTTATTAATTATTTTTTTAATGAAAATGTTTATGCATAAGCCTGAGTAAGAAATAGTCATGTAGGTAATTATTTATTTATTTATTTATTTGTTGTTGTTGTTGTTGTTGTTGTTGTTGTTGTTGTTGCAGATTGTTAAAAAAATAAATGAAAAAAAAAACCTTTAATCTTATTTAGGGCTAGATGATTTGAAAATATGATATTGATATTTAATTTTGTAATTATTTATTTATTTATTTGCTGTGCCAGAAAAGGCACAACAAAAAGGCTAATCAGAAAATGCTCTTATTTATTTATTTATTTATTTATTTATTTATTTATTGCTGTTGCTATTATTTTTATATTTATTATTATTTATATACAGTATTTATTCTTTTCTATTCAATTTTCTCTCTTGTTGCTTTTTAAATAGCTGCATTTTGTTGTAAATATTTTTGTTTTGACAAAAAAAAAAAAGCTTCTGAAGTTTATATTTATTCATATTTCTACTATCAAAAAAATTGTGATTATAATATTATGATACATTTTTGACCCAAAGAAATATATTGATCTGTTTCAGTATTTATCTTTGCTCAGGGATTATCAAACAAAAAGACGCCACTGAAATTGTAGACCAACTTTATAAAAAAAAAAAAATCTATTTTTCATTAAAAACATGCACTTGGATGCAGAAACGTTAGAGAAGGAATCACAATGTGTCGTAGAATCGATCATCTGAATCGCACCGTAACCATCACATTAATAATAATCCCGAGAAGGAAGACACGAGCTCAAACTGTTGGCCATGATGCATTTGCACTTAAATAAGTAAACATTTCCCGACCCCTCCCTCCGCACCAGCCAGCATTCATTCACAAGCAGGATATTAGTCTTTTACTCGTTTGGATTCGTCCCATTAAAGGACACGGCACGTCTCAGGGGACCGAAGTCAACGCTCAAGTCTTCTCCGCTCATCTAATTAGCGGCCTTGTCCTGATAAATCGTCCTCCAGAGAAGCGGAGAAGAAGAACGGATTAATTGATCGTTACTCATCAAGCTGTAAAAGGAAAAGAAAGGAAAAATATTCGCTCCGAATATACCCTTGTCTCTGTTCAGTCGGAGAGCAAGCGCACATCCATACACACACACACACACACACACACACACACACACACACACACAGTAACACAGAGTCATCGATTAGTGCCGCAAGCCACAAAGAAGAAAACTTACAGCACAAAGCCAAAAAAAAAAAAAGACCTGTTTCATTCTCACAGCCCTGATAAAATCAGGAGGAAAAAGTTGAGCTGTTGATCCTCCTTCAGCTCTCCAGGAGCTCGGTCTAATTCCACAACACCTCAGAGATGAATGGAATCTAATATCATCTTCATCATCCTCAGCCTCATCCTCATCATCATCATGATGCACGAAGTCGGCGTGCTCCGGGGGGGGGGGGGGGGGGGGGGGGGGGGGGGGGGGGGGGGGGCGGGGCGGCGGGCCGGCCGGGGGCGCGGGGGGCGGGCGCGGGCACGCGGCGGACGA
>CM074921.1:27508130-27519471 GCA_037576815.1 Pangasius larnaudii
TATGACTATGTTCACGAGTGCCTTCGCTGCCTTGTTTTTCTTTGTAATGGAATCAAAAAAACCTTATCTACTTGATTCGTTATAAAAATCTGGCCATTCAAACAGTTCAAAGCTTTACACAGATAAACCTGTCCAGGAGCAACGTCACTAATTCTGCGTCCAGAACTAGCTGGCTGCGCTGGGCGCTTACCGATTTCAGACTGAGATGTGGGCGTGGTTAAGAGGCATGGGGGAGTGTCTATAAAATGACTGGCGAGAGACTGACGAGACTGACATTACTCGATTTTAAATTTCTTAATGGTTTAGCACCATGATACGTCTCTTTATCCCTGATAAACAACGTTCCAAAGATCATCCAGTGCTCATCTTCTCTCTGTTCCACAGACGAAACCTAAAAAGAGTGATGTTTTATTTTTACGCACCAAAGACACAGTATTTGTCAGTCTTCATCAATCTCTGATTCTGGAGCCGAACACCACGACTAAAGACAACACACACGCACTTTCCCTATAAAAGCTTTATTTATATTTTTACGTTATAATAAGTATGGCGTCTGAAAGATACCAAAGGAAGTACATATATTTACACACACGTATGTTATGTAACGAAGATGACGACGGAATGACGCATTTTTTGAGAAAGTTCCTCTTCTTTTGATCGGATTAAACCATGGATATCTGCACTGCTGGAATGTCTTCAGTACTCGCGTTATTATTTTACACTTTGAAAGGGCATCACTTCCTTTTATTCTCTTCCATGCCGTAATGTTTCCTGCTCTTTCTGTGATATTTCAGTGAGTGATGATTCCTCTGACTCCGGCGGCGTCTCTCATCACGTCACTTCTTCTTCTATTCTTCTTCTTCTTCTTCTTCTTGTGCTCGCTGGAAGCGGCGAATGAAGCGACTTAAGCCTGTTAGATTCAAACAGGATAAGGAAATAAAACCGAACCAGTCCTCTTTCTTCTCTTTAACGAGTGTCTGTCGAGTTGAATTGGATTTCTGGATGCTAATGAAATTTCGTCGTATTAGATAAGGACAAAGAAAATATTGTTTTGTTGCCATTTCATTCTTACAAGGTCGTTTGGGCGAACACTGTGTTAGCTAGAGGTGTCGTCGAAGGAAAACAATCTTCCAGCTGGAGAATGCAACGATGATATCACGTCAACAAATAAAAAAGAAAAACAAGAAAAGAGATGAAAGTTTGCAGTTTTTCACAAAAAAAAGTGTCCTACAAAATGGTTTAGATCCATTTCAGTTCCTTAGGCGTAGAACGTGTCCACTTTCACAGCCTGGCAGAAGATAGTCATGGAGAACACCAGCCCTAACATCTGGAAACACACACACACACACACAGGTTATTGAGGGACGCGTCACTAATCCGGTATTGATCGAAATCATTGATGTGCCGTCATTACATAATCCACATGGAGCTTCAGTAAATACCTGCGTTAGAGCCGTGCACAGAGCGAAAATCCACAGAGCTACGAGGTTTTCCTGGAGCCAGCTTTTCACTCGTTCGTAACATGGCTGTGAACACACACACACACACACACACACACACACACACACACACACACACACACACACACATTTAAACGCGTGCTCAATATTCATTTATTAATATATACAGCTCTGACTGTAGTGCAGCTGCAGATCACAGGTTCGTTCTAATACATTATCATTTCTATAGTAACAGCTCATTCATACAGACTCCACATAAACAGATTTTAAAAAATTGTTGATATGGTGAATGTTTCTGTAAGGAGAAATGTGTTTGTTTAACATTTATGGAAGGAGTCTCCAGTGTCAGAGGTAACATTATAACTTTAAGTTTTCCAACAGAGGAGTTTACGCTTCTTTGCGGTTTCTCGATAACATAACAAGCTGCGTTTTTTTTTTATCTTATTAACTTCAAGAGAGAGAATAAAGAGATGCTGGTGAGGGAAGAGATGCTGTTTATAGCTGCTATAACGTAAGTGATAACAGGAACTGACTTGTTTTGTTAACGTTTTGTAAAACAGTATGACATCAAAGTATGAAGTGCGGTTCTTTAATAAATAAAAGAATGTAACTGTAGACAAATTGCTGTTGTGTAAGAGGAATAAAACACTTCAGGACGTGCTGATATTTTTGTCACATCACTCCACCATAACTAGCGCCGTTATTAGGGTTTTGTCCCGCCTACGACTTTAGTGACGTGATCAAAAATTTAGAGATAAATAATAATTTTGTACGGTATTTTGTATTTAAGTGATTAATACAGATGAATCGTAATCACTCTAAGCAGTGACGTAAGGTAACAAGGTACGTTTCTGAGTTCATTTTGTCTTTAAATTATTACACCAGAGCTGTTCATATAAACCAACAATGCTGAAGCTCCGCCTTCTTGCACTTTATCGTAATTTAACCCCTAGCTATGGAACAGCGAGAGTATCGTGATCTCTGCACAATTAAGCAGACACATTTATGTTTAAACCGCATTTAGAATCTCAGACCTGATAACTTTTACATATTTTGTATAACAGCTCTAAAGTTTAACATCAGAGTACGCTGATATGAGTTATCGCTCAACAATGTGTCACAGAAGTCTTCGTTTTTCCCCATAATTAAAAAAAACAACAGATGAGCCAATCGACATACGAATCTGAAGCTCCGCCCCCTTCCCTCATCTCACACTTTAAAGGTTCTCGCTTTCTCTCAGCGAATTTTCTGAGTTCATTAATCTGGAATAAAATCTGTCAGTGTGTGTTGACAGTGTGTTAATATTTGACACATACTATTTAACTTTAGTGAAATATATTTATTAGTGTTGCAGCACTTTCAGTTTTTGGTTCAAAGAGAAAACAGGCGAAGAATTTCGACCGAAAAAGACGGAATAAAGCCAACAACGAGGTGTCAAATATAACTCTTTACAAATAATTTTAACGGTAATCAGCATTAGAAAGTGATTAGAAAGCGCAGATGCATTCAGGCCTCTGATCTCATCAGTGCTTTATCGACAGATTATGTGGTAAATACTGAAATTTCCCCAAACGGCATTCTGATAAATAATAAAAAGCTAGTTTTATTTGAGATATTATGAAACACAAAGCGTGTCTTCATTGTTATTCAGTTTTTTTTCCTAAACACATCCTGATCACATCACTGAATCCGCTAATGATTGCTTATGGAATGTTTCGCTGCCAGTCTGTCGGCTAAAAAGACAAATAATCAGTAACAAAAACCATCGGATTGAGCGCGAACACTGACAACTACTTCTCCGTGTCTTTTATCAGCCATAGTGAGCGTTACGCTAGCGTTTATTACTCTGTTTATCACCAGCGCGCTGCTACTAACTGATCTCACTTTATATAAAAGCATGTAAAAGAAGCAGGAGGATTTTTTTCTGCTCTTGTTTCTGTGATCTTTTTTTTTTTTTTTTACCATTTTAAGGGGATTTGGTAATAAATTCATTAGATCAACAAACGCGAGAGGAGAAAAGATTAGATGGTTTTTCAGAGCTACTTTAGATGCAGAATAAATAAGTACTGTACAAAAGCACATAAAAAGGGCAGGACAGGATTAAAAATTAATAGCACAGAATTCCAAAGATAATATGACTCCTGCTCTAAAGCATCTTTAAGCCTGGCGATAAAAGAAGGAAAGAAAAAAAGTCATCTCTAACCTCAGAACTCGATTTTCTACAACGCTTCACATTCCCAGGAGGTTTGATCACATGATACGCTTGTTTAGTTTTACTTATTCGCAAAATTCTTTCTTGTTTATGACAATATCCGGAGCACCAGACCATCAAGAGGCTTGAAGAAAAAACGCAAATAACGGAAATGGTTCTAAGTATCGCCTCGTGAAAATGTTGTGATGTTACATGTTGTGATGTGTGCACTCTCAGAACGATTAGACTGTTATGTGTAATTTATTGTTATTAATAAAGTATTGGCACACTTAAGCTGGCTTTACACTGTAGGCGAGTGTAATCAGTCGCACGATGATGACGACGACTCTCTTTGTTTCTGGCAGTGTGAGAAAATTTGTGTTAAAATCTCAGAGTGTGACATTCAACATACGACACTCGTCTAAAATCCACCAATAGGAGAACGGCACAGGATTAAAAAATTCACGGGACAGCTATAAATATGTTAGTGGCGATGGCGAAACGTAACCAAAACATTCAGGATTTAAAAAAAAAGACCGGTTTGATGAATTTTGTCAGCAGAGAGAACGTCTCGAACATCTCAATATCACAACAGCACAGAAAGGGACGAACGAAATACAGAGCGAATCACAATCTCCTGGTATGTAGCTAGCTGATTAGCACGCAAGCGCTCTGTTCTTCGAATTTACTCACGATTATGATAACGTGAAACGTTCATGCTTTCCATCCGAAGAGCTACAAACCTTTAATCGTAGGTCTGGGATCTTCATCGTATACTCTGACATGAGGAACGCTTTATCGCACACTTTGTCTGTTACAGAATTCTGCCAAGATTTTACTGGGATCTGGTACAGTGTGATGAGTGAAGAAGCACGTGAAGCACGTGGTGAAGAAGCACGTGATGATGTTTCGAGCGAAAGCAGGACGAAAGCGCACGTCGCTCCAGCGGGAAACTCAGTCCTGTGATCTCGAATGGCACGGATGGTTCTGACACCACTTGCTTGGCCTGTCTGAATTATTCACCACGCTCTGATTCGACTCCCGCGAGTGTGTTAGAAGAACGTGCTGCAGGCTCTCATCCCTGTAAGTAAAGCTTGTCCTCGTTTTAACTTTCTCATCTCTGATCACTCACTTCGCTCTCTGGAGGTCGATGGACTGCACGTCATAAACGCCGCGCTCGCCATATCTCAGAGCCTCGTGACGTCTTTCTCACTGATTTGTCACAGTGTTTCAGACTTCACGTTTGTTTTCTCCAAAGAGTGAGAAGACGACGCAGCAGGAGGTGTTCAAACCGCTTCAAGCTACAGACATGACGACGTTCCTGCTTTCTCAGACGATCCGCTCACGAGCCAACAGCATTTTCACGTGTCTCTAACGTATCTGCAGAGGCCGCTTGTGATGCGCTTTGTAATTAACGCGGCTGACTAGGCGGCGCTTCGGTCTTGTTGACAGAAGGCGTGTAGTAACGAGCTGCTTAATTAGTTTCAGAATGAATTGTACTTCTAAGAGCAGTTTTAATAGCTAATACTTTTCACCCTGACTGAAGAAAACATTAAAGGCAAAAATGTACTTTATTTCATTACATTCATTACATACATTTTCTTCCTGCTAAGCCGTACATCCTAAACGAAGTTCTATTTAGTGTATAATTACTCTAAGCAGATCCTAGAACAGCATTATATTATCTGCATATGTACATGTATGTATGTAGGAACACAGACTTCGCATATTTTCACATTTTGGCTAAAAAAAAAAACTTTTTTTTCCAGCTGAAAATCTTCATTGTCAATCTTCAAGCATCCCTAATAAATGCGATAATTACATACGTGTCTAGGAACCTGATTTTATTTCGCATTAATGATCTCAAAGCATTCTCCATCTACCGCGACAAAGCGAAGACGCCGCATCAGCTCGTCTTTCAACCGGGAAACGCGAGATGAGGGGAAAGGGGCGGGGCTTCCAGGGAACCCGTTAATATCAGAGAGTTCAAAACACCTACGCAACTGTCAATCATTCCAGCTTCATAGGTCGATTGATTCAGCTGCTGGTTTTATTTTTGTGGATTATTTTAGTTCATTTTTCAGTGATAACTCGCATCCCATTTTAAAATGCGGAGCTCCTGAAGCAAAAGAAGTAAATCTCGGCAGGTCAAGGGACACCATTTACACTCTTTAAACACTCTAAAAGAATTTAATTTAATTCAACCAGGAAATGTTTTTATTCAAGTAAAATCTCAAACTGGCAAAAACTGTCTAAAGTGTCTGGGTTTGTTTTTAATTAAAAACGAATTATTTCGGAGTAAAATTAACTTATAATCGTGTTTGCGAAGTAGTATTTCTGATTAGTAGTAGTATTTTTCTGTGCTAAAACTAATTTTATTTCAAATGAATCTTGGGCTAAAACTTATACATTTTTTATAATATTTATTAGTCATTTTTGTGGGCTGATTTTATTATTTTACTTAAAATTAAATGACTCATTTTAACTTTTGGAGGTAAAATGAACCTTTATTTGTTTTATTTGTTTATATGGCCTGAGGTTTACTTTACTCAGCGCCGATTCTGTACCACGATGACTCCAGAAACCAGACTGAAACCAGACTCGCAAAATCTTAGATAAAAAAGGGTTTATTTTTAATTTCGGACCGATTATGGACTGTGATTGCTAACAGAACAGCATGATCCATTTTCAGTGAATGGAGCCTGTAGACATGAGGTCGTGGTAAATGTGAAGTCAGCGTGAGCTGGTTTGGGGAACGCAAGAGAAATAAAGCTTCTCGGGGAACCTGTTGAGTCAAAATCGATAAGAGACCAGTCCTGAGAATCTATAACGAAGTTCTACTCTGTGTGTGTGTGTGTGTGTGTGTGTGTGTGTGTGTGTTAGCTTTTCATACAGCGGTCCACCACGTCCCGGGATTTTCCAGGCCGCAGTTGTCGCTATATTCCAAACAGCAGGAGTCTGGAACGCGAGTGGCGTTGTACACGTCGAACCAGTCGGTGTGATTGGTCACGCCACAGCAGCGAAACTACAAGAGAAAAAGAGCGAGAACAACCATTACATCAAATTACGAAAAAAAAAAAAAAGTCATGTCAGAGCTAGAAGATGTTTCCCCTCATTCTCCCTTTTTCTTTCGGTCATCTTTCTTCAGCAACACGTCCAGCTGAACCCATCACCACAGGGAGCGTCTCATTACATCCAGCGCAATTCCGTCTCTAACACAAAGTCTTTAAAATCACATCCATGATTCATGCGCTCTAATCAACGGCACATCCTCATCTCCAGCACATCTTTTATTCCCCAGCGTCTCTCACATTAACGATACGTTCTGTTCACGACTTCGAATCAGACCTCTCGACCGCTCTATAAAATATCTATTTTTATGCTAATAGGTGAATAAATTCCAAATTTCTGTTCGCAGATCCTCCAAAAGGAGGCAGAGTGTGAAGTTAAAACGTGATACTCTTCCTTAAACTTTAGCATTTCTTTACAGAATATGGAGTAATTAAAAAAAAGATACAGATCTGATATGTTCAGATCAGTTGGATCCGAGTGAATATTTTTAATATTATAATTTTATATTGTGTTTGCATTTTGATTGATTGTTACCATAGAAACAAACTCCTGGCTCCTGAGTGGTGCAACAGAAAAGCGTTCACCTTCTGGACCGGAGATCGCTAGCACGAATCCTGACAATGATGATGCTGTCATCCGTGGCTTTGAGTCAGATCTGGCCTCTGGGTGGGAGGAGCAATCTCTCTCTCGCCTGTCAATCACAGCGACACTAGCCTGTGAGCTTATGTATGCGGAAGAGGGTTGATAGCGCTTTCCTCTGAGTGTGTGACGCCGCCCTGTGATGCAGTACAATACATGTCCCGGATTGGGAGCTGTTGTATGACAGGGAGAGATGACTGGAGGTGGCAAGTAGCCATGATTAAATTAGGGAGAAAATCAGGAAAAAGAAAGAGCTTCTTTGCATGTGTAACTTTCAGGCAGTTGTGAGTTGCATTAAAACTCGTCATGCAACGATGAAGTTACTGGTATTAAGTACTGGTCCGATAACACACTCATTTACACATGATACTATATGAAGTAAGCGTAGTTTACTGTCTCACATTAACGAACAGATGAAACGAAATCACAGGAATCTGGACGTATTTTTCATTGTTTTTTCAAAACTTTTGAATTACAATTACACACCAAGATTTAAGATTAACCCATAATCCACTTACACTAACAAATTACGACTTTTTTTTGTGTGTGTGTGTGTTAGCCGATTAGTAATTAATGTGTAAACCATGTTTGGTTCACTAACTCGTATTGATGAGTCTTTAATTGATGGATGAAGGAAACAACACTAGCAGCCATCCTAATGGAACAAGGTCAATATCCGTTAAGTTCCCGGAGTCATGGATCGGAGAATAAAGATTCAGAATCGACCTGTAAGTCAGTTACGGTCCTGAGTGTGGTTTGGCATTGGAGTATATTATACTCCAGTGAGTATATTTATGAATATTAATGACTACACGTTCTGTGGCGCATCCTCTGTTCAAGTCCCTGCTGTAATAGAAAATGAATCAACACCTTTTAAACCAATCAGAATCCAGATTTCAACAGCACTATGGTGTAAAATATGGTGTAAAATACTCCAAACACTCCAGAAACACTCAGCTCAGCTCCTCAGCGCCGGCCTTTTAGCCAAGATTAGCTATTTTTTCCCCCGACATGTCAGTCTGAATGGGATCCTCACACTCATAAACAGAGCTTTATATTTGTTCTTCTTTTGCTTCTTTTCTTTCTGTAGATTTAAAATGAATAAAGCAGCAGTGTTTCTGCTGACTCCACCTCCCTCTCTCTCTCTCTCTCTCTCTCTCTCTCTCCTCTTGTATGTGTCTCATTTTCCATTAATGTGCCATAATTTCACGTTGAAACCGTTCGTGACAGGTCATTAGGTTGAACAAGTTCTACACTGTAGTCTGTAGTCTGTACACGTCGACTGTCGACATCTGCTCCAGCACTAAACGTGATCAAAGTTCGTCCCGTGATGCTGCAGGATGAAGAACACAAAGCTTTTCTCTCATTTCTTTCCTAGCGTTCCTTCTTACAGGTAACAAACGTCGGCTCATTTCACTCGTTTAGGAGACGCATTAGAACGCTCCATTAGCTGAACGGTAAGAGATTCACGTGCTGCAAATATTGATTTCAAAAAGCACAGAATAAACTATTTAAATAAAACACTCTCGCTCTTTCTCTCTAACCGCTCACACTACTGCTAATGCTTTTAAAGAAATAAAAGCACTACCAGAGACGCTTCCCCCTAAGTAACACCTTTTTCAGGTTAAAGTTAATTTTATTTAATTTAAATTGATCAACATTTTTCATTTTTTATTAGCTCTAGTTAAATAGTATTTTTTTTTTTGGGGGGGGGGGGGGGCTGAAATATTGTTTTATTTAAAAAAAATTAATCATTTTTTTTTTTAAAAAAACATTTTATTTAAAATTAATCACTCATTTTATTATTTTTTTAGAAAAATATTTTAATTTGTGTTAACAAAGTAGTATTTTTTTTATCTAAGGCTACTTTTTAAGTACAATGAATCACACTTAAGTCATGAACAGAACGTGATCGTAGTTACATCACAAACAGTACGTGATCGTAGTAAAGTCGCAAACAGAATGTGATCATAGTTACATCGCGAACAGAACGTGATCGTAGTTACATCACAAACAGAACGTGATCGTAGTAAAGTCGCAAACAGAATGTGATCATAGTTACATCGCGAACAGAACGTGATCATAGTAAAGTCGCAAACAGAATGTGATCATAGTTACATCGCGAACAGAACGTGATCGTAGTTACATCATGAACAGAGCGTGATCGTAGTTACATCATGAACAGAACGTGATCGTAGTTACATCACAAACAGAACGTGATCATAGTTACATCATGAACAGAATGTGATCGTAGTTACATCATGAACAGAACGTGATCGTAGTTACATCGCGAACAGAACGTGATCGTAGTTACATCATGAACAGAACGTGATCGTAGTTACATCATGAACAGAACGTGATCGTAGTTACATCGCGAACAGAACGTGATCGTAGTTACATCGCGAACAGAACGTGATCGTAGTTACATCATGAACAGAACGTGATCTTAATTACATTATGAACAGAACATGATCATAGTAAAGTCGTGAACAGAACGTGATCGTAGTTCAGTTGTGAACAGAACGTGATTGTAGTTATTATAAGAGCTATGTGATATTAGGTTGCTTACGTCGGTCTGGACGATGCTCCAGGCGTTGGTCAGGCCGATGTTCCCCTCAGTGCCGAACAGCTGCAGGCCTTTTTTCAGGTCGCTCTGAGCGTAGCGGTCAATCTGTAAAAAAAATATAAAAAATACATATATATATATATATATATATATAAATGAATAAAAAAGATCAGTCACTAATCTCAGAGAAGTTACTATCCTTACTAATGGAGAATTTTAGCCTCATTTTTTTGCAGCCAAATTAAAAAAAAAAATTCTCCACAACCGTCTGAAACAAAAAGTCAAAACCAACGCTTATAAAACATTTAACATTTTTTAACAAATTTCTTCTCCCAGGTTACAACAGCTGGAAGTTTTTGGGGCTAAAACTATTTGTCGAATAGTATTTTTGCAACTCATATTAACTTCCGGGAGCTAAAACTAATATTTATTGGAAATGAATGAATCATTGTCATGGTTACGCTGTCTTCAGCGCTTGACTACATTTCCCATCAGCCACTGCACCCCACTGGAGCAGGTCACATGACCGCCTGCACCTGTGTCACATCTTTGTTAATGAGCAGCTGTATTTAAGTCATTAAGTATTTATGTTGCAGTCATTATGGTCCTCAGTCCTTGTGTGAGTTCATAGCTCATGTTCTGTGACTTTACTCTACAGTGTTTGTCTTGTTTATTTGTTTTCATTAAATTCACATCTGCATCTGTGTTAGTCTCAGTTACGTGGCAATAATTTTATTTATTTTGGCTAAAACTTTTTGAAGGATTTTTTTGCTACTCAGTTGTTCCCACTTCTTACAAAAACCTTGACATTTTAATTCCATTTGAAGTATTAGTTGGATTAATGTTTAAAGGTCAGGGTCACTGGTTATCTTTCTGCTGTCTTATTTAATCCAACAAAATCTTCAGCCTCGACTCGGAGAGATTAACTGAGCTTAGGTGCAGGTGGAGGTGAAGCTGAAACAAAGCTCGATGCATAAAAAAATGCATTTCTACTGCAAAAATTCTTTCCTTTTTTTATTTTCAAGCTTATAAAACAGCTCTTTTCCAGTTGTCTATTAGTCTATTATTGCTATTATTAATGAATGATGTCATAATTTGTATCCATTTATAGTTGCATTTAATGTCTGTGAAAGAAGTGAGTTCCTGTTGTCGCTTACGTTATAGCAGCTATAAACAGTCGTTCCTTCACCAGCCTCTCTTTCTTCTCTCTCTTCGAGTTAATAAGAAGAAAAAATGCAAAGTAAACTCCTCTGTCCTGAAGATATCAGAAAACTTAAAGTTACAGCTTCACCTCTGTTACAAAGCGCTGACACTGGAGACTCCTTCCATGAATGTTACATAAACGTAAACATCGGCATCAACCTACTTATTAACGATACACACATGCAGTTCTTAATCTGTTTATTATCAGTG
>CM074921.1:27519571-27527071 GCA_037576815.1 Pangasius larnaudii
AGTGAAGTGGAACATGGAGTCAGATTTCTGTCAGTCGGAGTGATGGGAAAAGAAGCGGCGCTGAGGGAGCTGAAGGCTGCGAGCTGAGTGAAGATGGAGAGATGGAGCAGGGAATATGACACGCGGGTGACATCAGAGCACCACGACTGCTCTCTTTCTTCTTTTCACACACACACACACACACACACACACACACACACACACACACACACACACACACACACACGACTCTGACCTACATTACAGAGCAGCTTGCAGTAACTGTCCGTTTATTCCACCAGCAAACTGCAACCACAGAACGGTGTCACATAAGGACAAATATTCACACATGGAAAATATGTGCATTAAATTCTTGCTTTGGGGCTGAAACCATATGAAAGATTCATAGCTTGATAACCGTCCAGCTTAATATCACAGATTTTATTCTGTTCACAGTTTTTCTGTTCAAATATACACATAAATATACAATTATTTTCAAACACTTGAAAAATGTTTAAGATATTTTTCAGCGATGCACCACAGAGCATTCCGGATAACACAGCATGCATAGGTGTGATATCATTATTATCATTATTATTATTATTATTATTATTATTAATGCTACAGCACTGCTAAATTCTGGACTCTGATTGGTCAGAATTGTTGATTAGTTTTCTATAACAGCAGCTCTGACAGTAGCGCAGGTTTATATCAATGCGCTCGTTCTAATATGTTATCGTTTCTATAGCAACAGCTCATTCACTGGGACGTGTACAGCGGACGCTCCACTGATAATAAACAGATAAACAGAAGCGTTGATGTGGTGAAGTTTTCTGTAAGGAGATGTTTATGGAAGGAGTCTCCAGTGTCAGAGGAGTTTACGCTTTGCGGTGACGAGCTCTGATTTTTAGAGAGAAAACAAGTATGAGATGTTCTTTAATAAATAAAAACTGTAATCTCTGGCAAACTGTTGTGGAATCAGAGGAATAAAACACTTGAGGACACCAACGCGCTGTTGATTGTTTTTTTTACTAAAACAGCAACACAATATCACTATTTTACATGTTTTAACCCTTTCAGGTACAGTGCCCACACTTATGGACAGTCAATTTAAGTTTTAGAAAAATATAAATGAACATTAAACTTCTGTAGCTCTCTAGACTATGTGTCATTCTCAGTCTTTACTAAAGTTCTACATAAAATAAAAAGAAAAAAAATTAAAGTAAAAACGTTTGTTTTTTGCGTCAGACTACAGCGAATACCTTAGATTTTTTTTAAATAGGGTTTTTTGTTTGTTTCTTTTTTTAAATTAGTGTTGTCTTGGGGAAAAGTATATTTTCTTTTACCTCCTTGCATCAGATATTTTGTAAAAAATTAATTTGTCTTCAAACTTAATGTTAAAAAAAAACTTTGGACATTGGAAGATTACATTTTTTTTATTATTATTTCAGGCTTATTGTTTTAGCTTTATTTTACTCCTGGACAATCCATTTATTTTCTAATATACATAGTATTTAGACAGAATCAAAATTTATACATCATGCAACTTTAAGTTAAAAAAGAGAGAAAGAATCTGGACATGTTTATAAAAAATTATTAAATTCGGTCATTTTATGCATGAAAGGGTTAATCGTATTACAATCAATATATCTGTGTGTCTCTATACACCTCACACTCATAGCGATTTAATCCAAGTGCAGATTAGAGCAAAATGTTCACTGAAGCAGTGAAATGTCTCATTTCCCAGAAGCTGCTTTAAAGCAGATTGTTTAGGTTTTCCGTTATGCTGCGATCTTGGGCACTTGTGATTACGTGGCCGTCTGGATTTACAGTCAAGCTCTTGTATAACGGAGGCGTTTTGCTTCATTACTGACTACAACGGATCGTTAAACATCTGTTTACTGTTTTAAAAAAAAAAAAACCTCAGGCATGTTGTAGCTGAAACACAGTTCATTAATCTACTGTATACAGTCTATTGACAAAAATCAACATATAGACGGTGACTTTTTTGTGTGTGTTCATGCAGAACCACACCAAGCTTCTTATCGGTGTAACGGAAAGTCGCAAACTCTGAAATCATTTCTGAAATAACGTCTTTTAGGTGTTTTTGTAACGAATGAGCGGTCAGTTAGGTCCTACACTGCAAGCTCACGCAAAGTGAGTCAATGAAAAGAAATTAAATTGGAAAGAGAAGCCAGAGGAAGGTCATTCTGCCCCATGGCTCGGATTAAAAAGAGCCAACGAAGACCAAACATGCGGTCACTGCTGGCCTTTGAACTGGAGCTTGTTAAAGCCAGGCGTGGACGATTTGCTGGACGGGTTTGTGAGGACAAAAGCAAGAAAAAGAAGCCATTCACCTAAAAGAAGACTAATTTCTGCATAGGAATGGGCAATATTTATCAAAAATATCATATCATGATTCTCCAAGACAGTTCTGTGATATAGGATATGCATCACAGTATATAGGCTTAATAACAATTCCACAGGAATCAAAAGTATGTGTTCGACACTTCATTTAATGTCTACAAATACACATTTACTGCATTGACATTTTATACAGATGAAAATAATGTATTTATATATTTAAGCATGAGCGAGAGTGTTGTTGCTACTGAATATCGGCGTGATGTGATGGCACGAAGCCGTAAGTGATCACAGCACGACTGCGAGTGTGATCTCGCTTTTATAAAACAGTTCTATTCATAAGAAATTAATATCAAGTAACCGACATTTCACACACAATATTTGGAAAAAGTGGTGGAAAAAGATCCCAAAGAAGCCATAGCCCTCATGGAGTGTTGCGTGTTGCCATGCCAACGCACAGACTGATTGACAGCCCGTAGTAAATGTAGTAACGGTTTTTATGTAACGAAATATTGCTAGAACTGGAATTGGAACTCAAATTAGTGGAACTAACTGTTGAAGAAGTTAAAACATATAAAATGGTATACATTTATAACATACGTTGATCTTTTGTATCTTTGTATCTGCGGATATCCACTACACACACGAGGAGAAGCGACTGCAGAACATCAGCCATTTAAAGATGAATTGTAATTAACTGATGAGTTCCTTTTGTTTTCATTTTTTTCCATTTAATTATTGTAAATGGATGATACGGTATAGTCCTGCCTTCAAGTCCTCCTCGAAAGTAGGTGGTAATTATGACGTGGTGTGTGTTCTAGTGCACTGGAAGGATTTTGCGATGGAGACAGCCCTTAAAATGGCCGACTCCCTGATCACTGAACTGATCACTGAACTGAACTGATCACTGAACTGATCTCTGAACTGAACTGATCTCTGAACTGAACTGAAATTATCTCTGAACTGAACTGATCACTGAACTGAACTGATCACTGAACTGATCACTGAACTGATCACTGAACTGAACTGATCTCTGAACTGAACTGAACTGATCACTGAACTGAACTGATCACTGAACTGATCACTGAACTGAACTGATCACTGAACTGATCACTGAACTGAACTGATTATTTTTTTTTAAATGGACATACAGAAGTGACGAGCCTGTATATGGGTATAAAATTAGTCAGAGTTGTATGAATGTATTTCGAGAAAGCAAGCGTGTCGACTCTCCTGTATTCTTCCATCCCAGGTCTTTAGAAGTCAGAAGGTCAGTCTGATAAACTCAGGAGGTGAACAGGAATAAGAACGGTCCCAGATCTGAGTCCTGAGGAACTCCTGCAGTGAGGCTGTCAGGTGAAACTGAACCTCTCCAGGCCACATCCTGAGATCGATGCTGTAGATATGATGAAAGACGAGTGCGAGTGAAGCTCCGGATGCTTCCGTCAGCAAGAGTATAAATGAGAATCGGGTGATTTACAGGATTAAAGGCAGCTGATAAGTAGGTCAAGAAGGAAGAGGAGTGAGAACGTAGTGACTGCGATGAGGACCTGGCTTCCGGGACGCCATTTTCTTTTTAAAAATATAGAAATATTTTCATAAGAAGAGAACGTTTGGGAATTGTTTCAGACGTGAAATGAGGAAGAGGTCTGTATTTAGGAACATTAATTGTGGGTTCTTAACAAGTATTAATTATTTATTTATATAGTTATGAAAAACTAATAAAAAAAATTATAAACTCAACATAATATATATTTTTGTTTGAAAGCAATAGGGATGATTACACAAAGACACACCGAGGAAATAAGATATATAATATTAAAATAATCTAAAAAATAATAATGGCAAGGTTTAGATACATATTCATTTTATACAGTTTTCCAAACAAACATGATTCTATAACAAGGGAAATAAAAAGTTTTAGCTGTGAACTCAATCCAGGTTCAGATCTGATATTAACATCCATCTCAGATGATCTGATTACACAGAGACAGAGGAGATGGATCGGGTTTGAAGCTGGCATTTTCGTGCGTCTGGAACGCGTCTCGATTGACCACTTAATTGAATTTTGTGATAATGCAGTCGGCTCGAAGCTCCTTCGTTTCGTTGACAGAAGCCAACATGCTGTTTACTGCAGTTTTCGTAGCCGAAAAGCGACAAAATGTTCAACTTCTGTAATTTACGTGACATGAACTCACACAGTGCCACTACTGCTAATGCTGTACGCTCATTAATATTCATCATACACTCATTAATATTCATCATACACTCATTAATATTCATTAGACACACAGTAATATTTGCATACTTAAACTTTTTACAAAGTTGAAAAATTTCATTAGCTATTTTCCTACATTTAATTAAGTTGTTATTCGGATAATTGTATTTACTTTTACCTGAGGAATTTATTGTTAGATACATCACAGTCCTGCTGAATTCTGGACTCTGATTGGTCAGAAGGTGTTGATTAATTTTCTATAACAGCAGCTCTGACAGTAGTGCAGCTACAAATCACAGTTTTCTATTAAAAAACCCTATCGTTTCTATAGTAACAGCTCAATCACAAGGACTTGAACAGCACTAACAATAAACAGATTAAAATAATCGTTTCTATGGTTTCTGTAAGGAGAAATGTGTTTATGTAATATGTATGGAAGGAGTCTCCAGTGTCAGACCTTTGTAACAGTCAGAGGTGAAGCTGTTGACAGAGGAGTTGACAGACGCTTCAACATGACAAGCTGTGTTTGTTTTTTTGTTTATTTATTTTCTTATTAACTTTAAGAGAGAAAAAAGACAAAGTTTGTAGCTGCTATAACAGAAACGACAACAGGAACTAACTTGTTTCGCAACAGATAAAACGTATGATGTGTTGTTCTTTAATAAATAACAGAACATAATTGTTGAAAAATTGCTGTGGTGTAAGAGGAATAAAACACTTCAGGACATGCTGATGTAGGAAAATAATCAGCTTCAGGATGGTAACCGTGGAAACTCTGCTTCATCATGATTATTTTACAACAACAGCACCACACACACACACACACACACACACACACACATACAGTGTTACGACAGCTTGTGAGAGACTCAACATTAACATTCACACAAATATTAAATCTTTACCGGAAGAGAACATCGTGTGAAATCCTGAACCTTCTTTTTTTCTGTTTCTGGAGAACCGCGAGCTCAGTAATATGTGACGGATGAGTCAGAATCATGTGCCAAAAGCAGAAAAACTGCAGAAACTCCACCAAACAGACTTCCAGCATTAATTATTCAACACCACAGAAAAGCCCAGGAACACAGGAGAGGGATAAATCTATATCTTTTGAGCGCTCAAATAAAATCTTATACTCAAAGGAACATCAGGAATGCATTTCACGAGCGTCAGGCTTGCTCGGTGCCGAAGAAGCTCTGCTGTGAGCATCGTTTACAAACTCAATCTGCGTTAAATACTGCATACTACTACGGCGTGGGTGTGAAAATCGATACAGTCTGCAAAATTATTTACAAATAAAAAAGATGAAAGTTGTGATTGCATAAGTATTCACTCCTCATCACTGTGAAATTAAAATTTAATTAAAATCACAGAGCACCACCTCCATTATCAATAGTATGTAAAGAATGGTAATGCTAGCTGGCTTGCTAACTTTGCTGAATGCTGCTGGGGTTTCAGTAGCTTGCTAAGTACCTTAGCTAGCGATGTAGCTCATTGTTAATTCATACATACTTAGCTATCTAGCAAATCCGCCCATTACACATCATCCTCTAGGCTGTAGCACTGTCTCAGACATTGCTGCAAAGCATTCAGCGCCTGAAGTGTGGAGTTTTGCCAGGAAACAGTTTAATTTTTATTTGGGTCTGGAAATTAAATGATTTAAATTTCCCATACATTTTAATTGGCTTACTGTCTTCTGGGGTTAAATGCATTATTGTTGTTTACTCTGTCAAAAATAAATATAGCGAAAAACACTCATGTAAACGTGAAAGTATTTAATTATACTCAGAGAGTATAGAATTTCCATAAATATACATCAGAAGTAGTATAAAATTAAAATAATATAAGATAAATAATAATAATAGAAATAATAGAAACAGTAAAATAGATCAGTGTGTATGTACATATCCTAGAGTTCTATTTGTATACAAACATGTGCAATATCTGTGGAATGACAGCTGAGTGTTGAGTGTGTGTGTGTGTGTGTGTGTGTGTGTGTGTGTGTGTGTGTGTGTGTGTGTGTGTGTGTGTGTGAGACTCAGGTAGTGGAGTAGGAGGTACTGGGTACAGTTCCATTGTGGAGTCTGATGGCTGATGGCACGAAAGATTCCCCAGACGTCTTGAGGCACGTGGCTGGATGAATCTGTGGCTGAACGTGCTCCTGAGCCTCCTCAGCTCAGCACAGAGAGGATAAGAAGAATTGTCCATGATCGCTTTCAGCTTCTTTCTCATCCTCTTCTCAGTCACTGCCCCCCACACTGTCCAGTTCCATCCCCACCACAAAGCTGGCCTTCCTCACCAGCTTGCCCAGTTTGTTGGCACCACATGTGCCAATGCCACCTCCCCAGCACACCACAGCAAAGAAGATAACGCTGGCCACTACAGACTGGTAAAACCTCCATAGCAGCCTAGTGCACACATTAAAGGACCTGAACCTCCTCAGAAAGAACAGCCTGCTCTGTCCTTTCCTATAGAGGGCCTCAGTGTTGAGAGGGCCTCAGTCCAGTTTGTTGTTGAGTTGCATCCATAGGTACTTATAGGTGCCCACTTATCTCCACTTCTTCCCCCCCTTATGGAAGTCCATCACCAGCTCCTTGGTTTTCCCAATGTTGAGCTGAAGGTGGTTGTTGTCGCACCATCCTATGAAGCTTTTGATAAGGTCTCTGTACTTCTCCTCATTATCATCTGTGATACAGCTGACAATGGAGGAGTCATCCGAGACCTTCTGTAGGTGGCTCGTTCCTGAATCAAATCAGAAGTCAGAGGTGGAGAGGGTGAACAAGAATGGTGACAGTACAGTTCCCTGGGGTGCACCAGTGCTGCTCGTCACCACATTTGGTGTGTTCTTATAGCAGTCTTTAGCTCTCCTCAGCTCCTTCTGTATTCCCTTCTTGGCATCTTCAGTGTCCCCTGCCGTGAAGGCTCTCTTCTTCCTGTTC
>CM074921.1:27529571-27535431 GCA_037576815.1 Pangasius larnaudii
TTTATAAAAGTTATGATTATCTGTCATGATGTTTAAAACCATGACAATCTGTCACATGCTCATTTTTGCTAGCCTATGTTTTATAACAGATACATATTTTATCATCATTTCTGATTGGCCGGTAACCATGACAACGAGGATAAATAAAGGATTCGTCTCAGCTAGTCTCAGCCTCAGCCCATGGCATGGGAAATATCTGATATCTTCTGGTGCACTTTTCTGGCCACAGGCTTCAGAATCCTGAGAGCTGGAATCTGATTGGATGTCTGCACTTCCATGCACTGATTTTTTTCAGCCTTACGTCAGAGTTTAAGTCAATTAAGAATTTGTTTTTCACTTATTTTGTCTCCAGTTTGTTTGAAGTTCTGTCTTGCGGAGCTGCTTTTACTCAAATAAACTGTTTTATTACTCAGAATGACATGGAAATGTATTATTTCTCACATCATATTAAAGTTTAAAAAAAAAAAATAAAACAAAGTTGAAGCTGAAAAGTTCCCTGATTACCAATGAGTTTAAACTTTTACAATAAATAATCAGGCAAAAATAAGTGATGAAAACTGACTCAGGAATAAATCAGGCTGAATCCCAGATGGCTTCTTAATGGACGTATAGAATAGTGCAGTATATGAGGTTCATTATTTCACACTTTATGTAGTGCACACTCGGGGAGAGTGTGGAGAGATTTGGCGTTCAGCCGAACCAGGAAGTAAAGTGCTGATCATTAAGGTTGAGTTATTGTTAATAAAGATGTGATATAAGGAGCGCAGAAGACAATGCTAGACATTAACGTCTGTTCCGAACTTCATTAGCTACTAATATTTTATTGCACAGTGAAGTCAGTCGACAGCTGGAGAGCGTTAACTGCGTCTAATTTAAATGATGCATCTCATTATGTCTTATTGTTAAACGCTTCCGCAGTTACGAACCCAAAAACTGCGCCCTGCAATAATCAAGATGTTTATTGATTAAAAGATTAAAGTGAAAATTAAATACTGAGAAAAACTTTATAACACTTTACTTAAAGTGTTGGTAATAAGTGTATATTATACCTTCTGAACTTTAAGTGAATTTTAATGTGTAATAACGTTTTCCAGACTGACTTACGTTACAAGCATCACAACAACTGACTCTGTAACTCAGTGCACTGTTTCTGCTGCTGAGTTCTGCACTCTGATTGGTCAGAAGGCGTTGATTAATTTTCCGTAACAGCAGCTCTGACAGTAGCGCAGGTTTACATCAATGCGCTCGCTCTGATACGTTATCGTTTCCACAGTAACAGCTCATTCACAGGGACGTGTACAGCGGAGACTCCACTGATAATAAACAGATTTAAAAACGTGTGAAATCACTGATACAGAAGGAGATGTTTATGTAACGTGTATGGAAGGAGTCTCCAGTGTCAGCGCTTTGTAACAGTCAGAGGTAAAGCTGTAACTTTAAGTTTTCCGACGTCTTCATGACAGAGGAGTTTACGCTTCTTTGCGTTTTCTCATTAACTTGAAGAGAGAGGAAAAAAAGAGCATGGTGAAGTAACGACTGTCTATAGCTGCTATGATTATAATCGTATAGCTGTATATAACCGCCATACATTAAATGCAACTATAAACGGGTAAAAAAAAAAGTATGTCTTGTCATTCTCAAATAAATTAAAAATTGTAATTGTTGGTAAATTTCTGCGATATAAGAGGAATAAAATACTTGGGGACGTGCTGTTACAGGAAAATAATCAACTTCAGGGCAGTAACTCTGCTTCATCACACCACGAAGTCGTTGATTATTTTCCTGTCACAGAATGAAATAATGACAGTTATGTTTGGTTTTAATGTGTGATGTCATCACCACAAAGTCGACTATTATAACAATCTCATGTCATTTAACAACAAAATCAGTCATAAGCATTCATGAACCTATGTGGAGGTTTATATCAGTTGTCAAGAAGAGCTTAAGTAGCTGTATGTAGCCTAATAAACCTGGCCCTTGAGTAAAGGGTTAAAGTGAACATTGGACTGCAAGGAAATACTCGTACTGTACGTTTTTATATCTTTGGCATTTTAGCGCCTAAATTAAACTGTGAATCTGAGAATAAATCCCACCAGCGCAGCCTGCTCGGGCCACATCATTAACACCGACGGTTCCTACAGGCACTGGCTTCTCACGGACAAATCCATACTGTGTGTTTCACACCTACGCCATTAAGTCCATCTGACACGAATGAAGTGTAAACGACTGGAAGGAGAAAATGTGCCATTTCAGTCTGACATTAACAAGGTGAGGAAAATGATTTTAAAAGACTTTTATTTAAAAAAAAAAAAAAAAACTTTGCCGCCTTCATGACAGCTGGGAGATTCCTGCGGCCGCCTTCAGAGCGTTCACGCTCGCGCTTTACATTAAACAAATCATGATAAACGATATAATCGTCCCGAACCGACGGCATACACTGAAAAAAAAATGATGCATGGATCAACATATTTAAGCTCAGAGTTTAAGCTCAAGTAAAATATTTAAGTTGAACTAAATCATCGATGTCCATGTGACTGCAATAAATTCTGTTCTATTTAATGAGTTTAACATAAACATACCGATTTAATTAAAGGTACGTTTACAAACTTATATTATAGTAACATGGACATTATATCAATGTTATATCTGTTGCTCAGAGGGAAAAAAAAACAGTGTTTGTAATCGCTTTCTAATGATCATAACTTTTATTATTATTATTATTTGTAAAGTGTTAGATTTGGCACTTCGTTGTTGACCTACTGAATCTTTTCAGGTCGAAATTTTCATCCTATTTTTTTCCCTCACGTTGCTGAAAAACATTTTCAGTGGTGTCCCTAATACACCTAGTCACCTGATGTTAAATATATACATGTCTAATGTTAGCTGAAGATGCAGTACACTGGTAGATTTTATTCCACATTCGCCATTTTAACGATGCCAGAAAGCAAGAGCAAGAGAGAAATACTTAACCTCGTTAAAATCCCGCTGGACGATCCTGAGACTCATCTAACAGCCTGCTAGTCAGAAGTGAATTAAATGATCAGCCTAAAAGGAGCTGCGTTACTTCTGCATGCTCGTGTTCCTCCTGTAAAGCTGTTTATTGTAAGAGATATGATCAGGTTTACATCAGAGGCAGCAGGAGGAGATGTGAAGGCTGAAGGCCGACGGTTTTGTCGAGCTTCGCGCCATCAGGATGAAGGAACTTTCCTTTCCAGTAGTGAGACACTTCAACAGCGACGGACAAAACATTAATGACATCTCTGCGTGCATCGCTAGCTAGTTGTTATGGAAACCAAGAAGTGATGAGAGGAATACAGCTATTGCACTATCAAGCATTTCGGATATCTACTGCTTTATACGCCTCATACAGCCTCGGACACAACGTTTCATACACAACGTTTCATACACAACGTTTCATACACAACGTTTCATACACAACGTTTCCAGAGAAGCACATTGTTTGCACAGCCGATGAAGGACATTCGATCCGAAAGGCTCTGTTTTATATCTTTATACAGAGTATGTATGAGAAAAAAAAACTCTTTCCTGATGCACAAGTACATTCCCACAGTAAATGTACTGTACATTAGTACTTTCTGACATTTCATGTATTTATTGCTGGCATTTTAACCCTTTCTTGCATCCATCACACAATTCAATGCTGTTTTTAGTAAAATATAAGTTATAAATCACATCCAGATCACTTTACTGTAATTTAACATAAATTTAACCTGAACATACAATTTCTGTTGTTGTGTAGACTATTTGCCGTTTCCACTACAACATACCTCTAGTGCATCTTTACAAACGTTCAACAAAAAAAATCCCAAATTCAATTAAAAAAAAATCTTTTTTAGTGACTCCAATAAATGCCTTAACTTTTTAAAAACGTTTTTTTTTTGAAGCTAGATTTTTTTTTACCTCCAAAATCAGCTGCATCATACAACAGTCCTGAACTAAATGTCAAGAATACTGCCATATTTTGTTTTAAAAAATTTATATATTCTATAATTTTGGTCATCAACTAAATATAAAATATTTAAGACCTGAATGTGCACAATTTCTTTTATAAACATATGGGATTTCTATTTTTTTTTTATCCAGGCATAATATTTGTATTTTTTATTTGTATTCCTACACATTTACAATCCATTTACTTCTTTATAAAAGTGATATTTAGAAAAAGCCAAAATTCATATGACATTCAATTCGAACTAAAAAAATAAAAATACAACATATTTCAACAAAAAAATCTGGAGATGTGGTTTAAATAATTTTTGCATGAAAGGATTAAAAAAAAAAAATCCAGCTCTCCTCAGGGCTGTAAGACTCGAGTCTGGTCTCGGGACATTTTCTCATCTTAGCCGAGACCGAGTCAAAACCAAGACCGTAGCCAACGGAGTCCGAGTCAAGAGCGAGTCTGACAGCAGGGCGAGACCAACACCACACTCGGCCGAGAATAATCCATCTACCTCGGGATTATCAGTGTATACAAAGAATTACACGTAGGACACAGACTCATACAACCTTCTGAGGCCACATACAGCTGTGCATTCCATGTACTTGTGCTATATTAAGTAACATAAGAAGACGAATTATTCTGAAACATCGTCACTTGAATCTTATAGACGCTGACTTTTATAGATTCTGTGTAACTCCACAAGCAGAGACAGACATTTAAATTTTATACTGTAACAGGAACATTATAAACAAAAACAAGTGCTTGGTCTCGTGAAAAATAGCTCACCCGAGTTTATGACACGACTGAGGCCACTGAAGTGTGAGCTCAAGACCCTCGAGAACCACAACAATAGTTTTCTGTATTGACGTGGACTTGTTGAGGATCCGCTGGCTTTTGTACTTGGACCTGTCTCAGGTTTGGGTCTTGGTCTCTCTGGACCTGGTCTTGATTTCGAGCTAGAGTTTATAAAGATAATGTTTGTGTTTTGTTTTCTTTTCGCACACACAAAATTTGACAAGACGTAAATCCTCCTTTCTAGAAAACAGCCTAATCCCTGGAGACTTGACTCGGCCTCGCTTTTATTCAGATCTTCAGATTTAATCTCGGCTGGACTTGGACTTGACACTGGCAGTCGTGACTACGGCGCTAACTCACCTATTCGGCTTTCTTTATTTGCAAAACATTGATTGTAATTAATGTACGCAAAATGTTCATCAATTCAGAGCTTAAGGTGCACTGGATATTTTTTAATTGTACTGAGACTAAAGTATCTGTACTGGGTAAATAAGACAGCCGTGGCTGCGTAATTAACAGAAGAAAACAGTTTAAAGCAGATGGACTCCTGCCATGTGATTAGGAAAAGAAGCAGAACACCACTGAGGTGCCAATACTTTGCTCCCACTGAAACCTGACAAAATCCCTTTTGTCAAATTTTCAAACGATATTCAGAGCCAAAGGCAAGACAGTCCACACCTGGGGATTCACTGTAGGGCCCATTTTTCCTCTTCTTTTCTACAGTAATTAGCTCAGTGAGGCGTGTAGCAGCGACGTCACAGCGCTAAGCCTTTAGCGCTCACTCCAGCTCTGAGCAGCTCACGCTTTATTACTGATAACTCTCCTCCCGCGCTAACACGCTAATATAACGAAGCAAAAAAGCAGACTTGTGCATGCTATCCAGCAGAAGAGAAAAAGACATGAAGTCTCACCACGAAATCAATTCTGACAGCAGCAGCGTAGCGTTCGTGAGCTTCTGTTAGCATCGTCTGAGAGCGTGTACGCGGAGTTTTCAGCAACAACGGACCATTCAGAAAGTTCAGAATGTGTATATATATATATTTATATTTGTGTGTGTGTGTGTGTGTGTGTGTGTGTGTGTGTGTGTGTGTGTGTGTGTGTGTG
>CM074921.1:27573150-27590650 GCA_037576815.1 Pangasius larnaudii
ACAGTATTATTGCACAGTGTTTGCTGTAGTTTGTCTTTAATCAGCGACTTTTGTCAGTTATTTCAATTAATCAATCAATCTGAACAAATTAACACAATTTTAATAAATAAATAATTTAGTTTAATAAGTTAATATTGTACATAAATATTTAAATAATACATTAAGATATATATTAAGAAATGTTTACTAAATAAATGAGCAAATTAATTAAACAAGTCATAAATCAATTAAGTAATTAGTTAATTAATTGAAATCTGTTAATTAATTAAAATTTTACACAATATATTAAGAAATATATTAAGAAATGTTTAATAAATAAATAAATAAGCAAATAAGTAAATAAATAAGTTAATTAATTAAAATCAATGAATTAATTAATATTGTACATAAATATTTACATAATACATTAAGATATATATTAAGAAATGTTTACTAAATAAATAAATAAATAAATAAATAAATGAGCAAATAAATGAATTAATCAATTAATTAAAAAAGTAAAAAAGTTAATTAATTAATCAGTTAATTAATTGAAATTGATTAATTAATTAATATTTTACACAATATATTAAGAAATATATTAAGAAATGTTTAATAAATAAATAAATAAGCAAACAAATAAATAAATAAATTATTTAATTAATTAAAATCAATGAATTAATTAATATTGTACATAAATATTTTACACAATATATTAAGAAATATATTAAGAAATGTTTAATAAATAAAAAAATAAATAAGTTAATTAATTAAAATCAATGAATTAATTAATATTGTATATAAATATTTTACACAATATATTAAGAAATATATTAAGAAATGTTTAATAAATAAATAAATAAATAAATAAATAAATAAATAAATAAGTGTAAGAGTGAATGAATAAATCAGTTCATTAATTAGGGATCTGACAGCACACGTGGCTCTCGCTGTAAGCGTCCAGGTTAAAGCTTTTCTCCAACACCGAGGTGGCTTCTGCCAGACGTTCCACCTCACTGACTCCCGTTTTTAGCAGCTCCTCCGAGCGCTGAGTATAAAAATAGGAGCGAAGCTGTCAGTGCTGCGCTCAGTACGATCTCTAACGGCTCTGTCTGAGCTTCTGATCATTAACGGCGATAACGTCAGAGTTGAAATGCTGAGAAAACAATTTACATACAAGTTTTTTTTTTAAAGAAAGGCTCCGATAAACGTTCAGCTAGCTAGCTCACGCTGTGCAACACTTTACATGATAAGGCTGCATCATAAGACTGACATAACCTCATCATAACAGTTAATATCCAGTGATATAACAGTCTTATTAACAGTCACTGAAGCTCTCATTACGTCTGACGTCATAACATGCTAATTTTTTCTCATTAGCATATTTTATCCGGCGTATTTTCCCGTAACAGCACGTCTCGACTGTGTTTTATTCCTCTTACGCTACAGCAATTTGACAATTACAATTTTATATTTATTAAAGAGTGACACGTCATAATTTTTATCCGTTTACAGTTACTTCCAGTTCTCATATACATTATAGCAGCTATAAACAGTCGTTCCCTCACCAGCCTCCCTTTTCTCTCTCTCTCTCTCTCTCTCTCTCTCTGCGTAGCTTGTCATGTTACTGAGAAACCGCAAAGAAGCGTAAACTCCTGTTACAAAAGCGCTGACACTGGAGACTCCTTCCATAAATGTTACATAAACACATTTCTCCTCACAGAAAACTCCACCGCATCAACGATCCCCGTGAGCGAGCTGTTACTATAGAAACGATGACGTATTGATAACGAGCGCGTTAATACAAACCTGTGATTCGTAGCTGCGCTACTGTCAGAGCTGCTGTTAGAGAAAATTAATGGACACCTTCTGACCAATCAGGATCCAGAATTCGGCGGCGCAGTGGGATAATGTGCGAGGTCTAGCATGAAGAGCACAGGCTGTGATATCAGCTGGATATCAGTGAGGTCTTAGAATGCGTGTAAAAGGTTAACCAATTAAACAACATTCAATAATATTCAATTCTCCAATTAAAACTTTCCGTTTAGCAGGTTTTCTTATTTCAAAGCATCTGGTTCTGAGATAAACACAAGCAGCTGAGTACGAAGCAGCTTTCATGTAAAAGTCTGAAGCCAAGTCATTATCCACAAATAAGCAGCTGTCTTTTTTTTTCTTGTTACAAACGTACAAAAGCGAGGAGAGAAACTGAAAAAGCTGACACGAGGGAATTTCTCGGTCTGTGTTCGTCAAATATGAAGAAAAACTGCGTGAAGCTGCGAGTCGGACTATGAACTATAGGACTATATAAAAAAAAAGTAGAATCAACATGTGCAGAAATACATTTTTGGTGTTTAAAATATTCTTAAATTGCAGAACCAGGAAAAAATCCTGATCAATTTTCCAGCCGCCATGTCGTCCTTCTTCAAAGGCACCTTATTGTTTAAAAGCCAGAAAACTCTTCTAAACGTCTCATTTGCTCATTTTATTGTTTTCACCCAAAATTTATTTCTGCGGTTGATCCAATTTTTATCAAATCTTTTATTAAAACAGAAAAAAAAAGTAGATACTATTGAAAACAAATCAATATTTTATTATTTATTTAAATAGATAATAGGTGACAAGAAAAAAAATAACAAAATAAAAATAAACTAATAAGTTGTTTCGTTGTTGTTTTTTCCATCTCGAAAAACAAATGAATGAAACATAACGGTTCGTTCAAGATCTGTGATTGATTTTCATCGCAAAATAGATCTAAAATGATTTTTTTAAAGCAAGCAAAGGAGAAATATGAGAGTTTTTTTGCAATATTTATTGTTTTAAAGCCAAAAGCTGCATCTCATTTGCATTTTTTTTTTTCATTTTGAATCAAAAAAACGAACACGGACCCACCCAAGATTTCTTTCTGCTTATGCTGATCCCATTTTTACAGATCCCTTAGCGGGACATGGTGATGGGAGGAACATTTCTATTTCAATGCTTTCGCATCCCCCCGAGAAACTTTGCATTCTCTCGAAAACGCAAATATCTTCGCATGAGAACGCAAACTTTTTGTGAGCAAACGCAGAAGCATTGAAACATTTTTTCCCATCACCAGGTCCCCTTAGGGGCTCCGTACGTTTTCAGCATAATAAAAAAAATAAATAAATCAAAGAAAATAATATAAAAAGCTTGTTTCATTGTTTGTTTTTTTATTTTATTTTTGAAACAAAAATAAAGGTACGTACACGGACCACATACAAAAGCACACAAAAGCAATGCAAAATCTAAAAAAAAACACTAAAACAATTTCTAATTTCCTTTTTTGGAAATTCCTGCACATTCTGTGCAAATCTGCCAGCACATAAATGATTGGACGTCTTTTTAAAAAAGGCAGAAGCTTCCCAGCAGGAGCCTCGGGCCTTTAGTTCAGGCTGCATGAAGGCCGTGCTGTGATTAAACACGCCGCGGAGAGTTAATTGCATACTTCTGATCTGAGTGTATCATACACACGTGTCCTCGCACACGACAGTAAAATAATATACATTCATCTGCGAGCGGCGTGTCGAACGTTATCGTAACTGCCACCTGGTTTCGTTGATATTAAAAAATATAACTGCGATGAATGTGAGCCTGAATCAGCACAAACAGTAAATTATATCTACAACACGCCATGTTTCAGCGCTGCGTTTAATAAAACCCACGTACACTGGAGAGGAAATGAAAGTCAAGCGAGTGGTTTTAACAATGTGTAGTTAATGTAAAGCACACACACACACACACACACACACACACACACACATACCTCCATACAGTGTTTTTATGCAGATTCGAGCTGAAGGTTGATGAAAGATTCGTATCAACATGGTGGCAATTTATTTAGTCATTTCACAGAAAAAATTCCGGAGTCTGTCTTCAAACTTTCATTTGGATACCTGAGTGGTTCTGAGATACCGATCGGAATGTTGTATGTTCAACTCCCGGTAGCTCCTGTTCAGTTGAGCTGCTCGGTTTGTGTTGGATAAATGCATCTGTCAAATAAATAAATGACAACGCACACACATTCTCATTTTTCCATTTTTCCAGGCTTTGGACTTCCTTTCGGTTTTCATCACCGTTTCCGCCTCTCAGAGTGCGGCACGTTTCCCGGCGCGATGAGCTCTGCTGTCGTTTGTTCGGTTCTGAGTTCATGTCATGTGCTTTTCGTTACGTTATGCCTTTGCTTTGGTTTCAGTCCAGTCTCCACCAAATCATATCGTTGGTTTGTTACCTATATGTGTGCACCTGTTCCGTGTTAAGCTCTTAATTAGTGTGTCCATTTACACCCTGTTGTTTCCCAGTGATGCCTCGTTTATAGTTATAGTGCGTTTTCCGAGCCATAGCGCTTTTTCCCACTGGGCCCGAATCTCGCGGTCCGCACTCAGGGCCAGTTCTGGGCTTGTTTGGGTTGGAGAAGAATTCCTTCCGCACCATGGATTGATTGTACACTTCCATACATTACGTCAGTACATGCAGGTTTGCAAAATCCTAGGCACTAGTTTTATTTTAGTTTTATTTTATCCTTTGGTACTAACGCTTGGTGAAGATGCAAGGCAAGGCCAGCACGAGACGTGTTCTTCACGACGCTCTCAGTGCAAACACTCGCACCACCAAGCAGAACTAATCGCACAGCTCCACTCCTATAAAAGCCTGGTTTTAAATATTAATAACCAGAACAACCCTTCCCCTGGCAGCATGAAGGTAGAAACAGGAAGTAACATGACAACTTGAACCAACCGCAATACTCAGCAGGCAGCACTGAGCATTGGATAGGAGTGAATCCAGACCAGCCTTTTCTAGAGGACCTGAGATCAGTTCTCTGGACCAATCCAGCGCTTAAAAACAGCGTTCACACCTCACCACATGTGCTACGTCCAGGAAAAAAAAACATGCAAGTGTGAAAAAAGGCATTAGTTTCCTGTGTTCATCGTTTCTTGTCGTATTTCCTGATTTAGACCCTCGCCTGTTTTCTGATTTCAGTTCTCTGACCCCTGCTATGAGCTTTGATTATGACTGCACTTAATAAACACCACGCTGAGTTCACAAACCTGTCTCCTGCCTCCTATTCCCGCTTGTTACAGTATTCCTATTGCTTCCAAACTACACTGAGACCTTTTCCCTGATCCCAATTAACTGCTTGCATGGGCCAGATCTTCCGCTGTGATGTAGACCAGACGCCCTGAGAGTGACCTCTGGATTGGACAACGTCTCCATTCTTGCAATTTGAATCCAGTGAATCTGAGCAAATTGGGTTCACGCAGTGCTTCCTAAATAACTAAATATTCTACCATAACCTCAAATCTGTCGATGCTGTCGATCAGAGTCGGAAATTAACTGTTTTATTAAGGGGCAATATTTGCCCTCTGGAGCTGATTTTCAGGGCATTTTATTATCTTTATGAGGGCATTTTTTTTCTACCCATATAAAACACACAGTGTCACCCATTTACGTCAAACTCTTTGTATTTGTATTTGCATTCATTAGTGTATTTTTCATGGTCATCAAATGACAAATGTATATATATATACACGTATACACCATATACGCCATTAGCATGAGTTTCAGTATCGAGGCAATCCTTTTTCCACGAGTGGATAGTAGATCTTTTCAGACAGTGGATTTGGACGTCTCTGGTTTTTGTGTTGTTGGAGAGTTCGGTTCGGTTTTCGGTGGCATTTTTGCCCCGAGCCCACATTAATTTCCGATCCTGCTATCGATGTTAACGGTGTTAATGTTTCTGACTCTAACAAACATTCCAGCGTTGTTGAGATCTAACTATAACCAAGACATCTATCCTAGTATTTCAGTCATGTGACTTTTCTATTACAGCTGACAAACTGTATTTTTTAATTGAACTTCTGGCTTCGCTGCACAACGCAACTAAATGTCACGATAAAGATGACCAACATTGAATTGGTTAGAGATGGCTAAAATGATTCACCTTAATTCAGAAGAGAATACACTGATAAAATAGATTTTGATCATTATTTAGCTACTGATTCCACCTGCAGAAAATAACTCTGTCATTATAGGGAGGGTAAGACCATATCAGCTAACTAACAAACGTTCACTAATGCTAGCAAAATATTCAAACTTCTCAGCTCATCCATTACATAGCTAACTAGCTAATACGGGAGTACCACTGAATCTGATACGATATGATATGATACGATACAATACGATTATAGTATAGTAAATATGAATCATTTTTCACACACAAGTCTTTAGTCCTCAAAATGGCTGCGATTATACAGCGTGACATCACGTGAAACACGTGTATAAAGCTTTAGAGGAAGATATGCATAAGAAAGCTGCACTGACTCCCTCCTTTCATTCTTCTCCATGGTTCACCTGTAAGCCAAGGCCAAGAACGCTTCAGTTCATCGTCTCGAGTAAAAATATTCTTTAAAAAAAAACTGACCTCACGGTCATTAAAGTCATTAAGAAAATAATGCACTTCAGGGTAACTGCTTTCTCAGGCTTCGCATAGCTGTGACTCATTTCTGCCTTTATTTCCTTCCCTCTCTCCATTTTTCTTGCTTTGCTTTAATATAGCGCCACCTGAAAACCTATCGTCATGCCAGTTAAATCCAATTTGCTCTTCAAAAACTGTTCAAATTGTAATATTAGTGTGTCTGCTGCTCACCTGATTAACAGTCCTGTCTCAGTCTGCGTCATTATGTTCCGAAACGGCAGCCGTCACCCAAATTTCCAAAGAAAAAACCTAGATCCATCCCAACTAATTAACTATAAGCCAATTTCAAATCTCTCTCTCTTTTTTTTTTACAGCAGATGTGCTAGAAAGAGTGGGCACTTTTCATGTTCAAGCACATCTACTCTCAAATAATCTGTACAAGCCTTTATAATATTTATTCGGACTGTTCCACGACACCGAGATACAACTCGTTAGAGTCATAAATGATCTCCTTATTCGCACACACTTTCTATTCAGCTATTGTTGAGGCTCTTGTCTGCTGCTGTTACTGATTAAAATAACTGTTTCTAATTTAACTTTTATCTCTCCAACACACATTTCTTTTCCATCGATCACAAATCCTCTTCTGCTCCCGTTACTCGAGGCATTCCTCAGCAATCTGTTCTTGGACCACTATTCTTCACAGTTTAATCCCCTGAGACATCTTGGTTTGTAAGATAATTGTATGTGAGTAACAGCTCAGCTGTTACAGATAAAAAAAAAAAACATCACAGATAGGTGAAAATATTAAAATGGCGACTAAACGGTGAAAGAGCGCATCCTAGCCTCCAGCGTAAGCTACCGTAGACGCGCGCTAACTCTTCCTCCTTTTATAGGGCGCCATTTTATTGTCCTAACTGAATGGCTGGTCTTCTTTGTGTTAATTTTTGGATTTGTTTCTTTCAGGTCGTTCACACAGAGCAACTGAGTTTCACAAAATGTTCGTTAAATTGAAATAAATATGTGGTTTAAACGTCTTCATAAAATCGCAGTAACTCATCGACAATTGTGCGATTTATTAGTGAGTCTCCTTACACGTAAATTTACACAAACTCAAGAGCGAAATGTAGTGATACAACATATTTTCCCAAATAACTAGATAACTGAAACAGCACATTTCTTATGTTAACGCTCCTGCGAATGATTTACGGATAAATTCCTCCATATTCAGATTGTCAAATGCTGTCGTATCTGCGGCTAACGCCGAAACACTCGGACATGACCGTAAGCGTTTCCTGCTTCAGTTTATCTTCACTGCATTACAGGAGACATCCTCAGAGAAGTAAATGTTCCTTGCTCTCTTTCACATCTCTGGTGACGTTCATTTAATATCTTCTCCTCTGTTAGCTGTAACACGTCTCCTGTTCCTGTTTCTCCGCTGGATGACATACACTCTCTACTCCTCCTGTAAACGAGTGCAAAGCAACAAAATATCGCTGTTACACGGACAAAGCTCACGGCTTCACAGTTAGAAACCACGCTGTATGATCAGACGTCTACCTCAAAATATGGATTAAAGTGCGTTTCCATCTTGTTGTTGTTGTTGTTGTTGTTGTTGTTGTTGTTGTTGTCTCAGCACATCTCATTTCCTCACAACCACTCTCTCTTTCATCCTATAACGACAACGTGATCCATTCTGTCAATGGAAGAGATTTTCCCAGAATATCTTCCTAAACCTCTATTCAGACGGGATTAGCTTTCCGTGTGGAGGTGTGTAATGTAATTATTACCGCAGTATCTGTGCGATTTTAGTCCGAATCTATCATGTCAGTCTTTTTTTTTTTTTTTGTCTGGAAGGATCACGCTGTGTTTTCCCTTCTCTGAAATGAGCAGCAGAAATAACTCCAGGTAATATACAGTGTATCCTGTCTGAACTGACGCGTTAGTAAAGATTGTGTTAAATCCTGTGGGGAAAGAGGTTTTTCTTCAGTGTAAAGACGCTCTAGGAAGCGCTCACTCTTTTCTACTGAAATCAAAATGAGTTTAAAAACGCAGGATGATAAAATACAGAAGATGTTTCAGAGGGTTTTGTAAGTAAGTTACTGAGTTTCTAGCTAACAGTTATAGCCTACAGACATTATATTGTCATGTGACCTATTAATGATCACTTGCACAGCCACGCCCCCTAAAACAAGAGCTTATAATCAAAATGAAATCAATCTGTATGTATTAAAATGAGGTGTGTGGAATTTTTTAGTGTGCCAAGCACGAGTACGTACAAAATATACCACCAATATGACCAATGCAGACATTCCACAACATCATAAACGGTTTATTAATCAATTAAAAAGTGTAATCATAGGCAAATTGCTGCGGTATAAGAGGAATAAAACACTTTGTGAGGTTTTCAGGGGCTTTGTGACTCACTAACTCTTAAATGTTTCTCATTTTTCTCCTCTAGCTCATGTCTTTTATCTTGAACACGATGTCCACCATCTTTCCCGTTCGCTCCCAATACTCACTCCTTCCTCTGATACAGAGCCACTTCAGGAATCATATCATCGTGCCAGTAATTTCCTCTTCTTCCCAAAAAAAAAAATGTCTATAAATATTGGCGCCTCTATTTCCCACCTGAGGTAAAATACGTTTCTGATATTGCTCCTTAAGAGATAAAACAGCAGCTGTCATCTCAGTTGTGAAAAAAAATGGTCGACATCCAACCGAGCTAATTAACCATAGTCTAATTTCTAATCTCCATTTTGTGACAAAGGTGCTGAAAGAGTGTTTCAGGCAAAAAAAAAAAGTCATTAAAGCCTTTTTTTCCATCTGTAGATTCTCCGTGTTCTACAAGCCCTTGGTCGGAGAGTTATATTTTATATTGTCTGACATGTTATACTTCTTACACACCTCTCAGATATCACTATCACCGCTATAGATCTCTCCTGGTTTAGCTTTTTATCTCTCCAACATTTCATTACCATCGACATCTACGAATCCTCTTCTGCTCCTTTTACTCAAGGCGTCCCTCAGGGATCTGTTCGCGGGCCACTCTTATTCACGTTTTGGGTTTATTATCTATCTTCGATTTTCCCCTTACGCACATGACACACAAGTCTTTATTAGAAGTACGTAGAGGCTACGTTGATGTTTTGCTCAGATCGGATCTGTCTATCTAGAGACGTTTGAAATTGTAAGCGATCTGTATCAATTTTGCCTGATTCACAAGCGACAAAAAAAAACGTATTATATTTGTAATATATGATATAATATAATATTATATGATATAATATAATATAACCAATGAACTCACTGGTAGCCCAAGCCTGCTTCTCAGTTTGCTCTGGATGTCGACAAACGACTCGTCAGCTGTACAGGATCAGGCCAAGAAAGCGGAAAAGGCCAGATGGTTAGCTTTTGCTATTTTTGCAGCTACTGCTGGCACTGATGTGCCGAGTGACATGTGTCTGGGAGACGAGCCGTGTGTTGGTTCAGAACGTGGCGTAAAGAGCATTTGAGCGAAAGTTCGATATGTTGCTATGCATCGTAAGCTTGTGCAAACATTTTTCTGTGAGACTCGGTCTTCTGTGATGCGGCCGCTCTCATTCATGTCACATAGCCAGTAATCGGATACGTATCTGATCTCGGACCACATACGAAAGGCTCTCAGGTCAAATGCCAATTTCTTTTTGCATCCTGGTGATTTTTACGAACACACTTACAAATGTAAACGTTAATAAATTGCTGATAAATATATTATAATTATGATTCTCTTCCTACACTTCCTACAGTGTTGTAAGGACACACTCATGAGCGATGCCTTGAATAACAGAAGCTGAGGTTCTGTGATCGTCAGTGGAAATGAAATGTCGCCTATAAGAGAGATAAAAGGTAAACCAGCCGAGATATATATCTGTGATAGCAACAGCTGTGAGGAGTGCATTAAGTATGTTATGAGAGACAGTAGGAGACGTAGAGCTCGGATCAAGCAGAGGCAGAATACGAACACTTTCTACACTGCAATCCATCAAAAAAAAAAAATCACAATGTTGCTCTCAAACACACAAAAAAGCTCTTCCCATATTTCACCCACGCTGGTTATCCATCTCCATCTCGCATATTCAAAACCTCCTCCTCCTGCTGAGCCCAGGTCGTCTCGGTGTGCTATCACTTCCGTACGCTCGTCTCTGGTTGTTAAAGTCGCCTGGTTCCTCTCATACTGCCTAGATTTGCCCAATTTTCCAGTGTCTCCTGGGTCGTCTGGAATTTCACAGTGACTCTATAAAATCTCCTCTATTTCCTCTTTCAAATTAAAGCTAGAAAAATATCTCACCTCTTTTCACTCAACACCACCACTTTCTCATCTAACGATGTTACTCACAATATTTCCTTGTGGCTAGGTGCTAGGCATTGTAAAGAAAAAAAAAACCCCGAAGATGATTATTTTCCTTCCTGAAGTGTTTTATTCCTCTTACACCACAGCAATTTACCATCAATTACATTTTTTTTAATGAAAGAACATTTTACATTTTACATTTTACATTGTGGAACGTCCAAGAAACAAGTTCTCGCTTATGTTATAGCAGCTATAAAGCGTCGTTCCCTCAACATCCTCTCTTTATTCTCTCTCTCGTGAAGTTCATAAGACAAAAAAAATCGCAGCTTGTCATGTTACCGAGAAACCGCAAAGAAGCGTAAACTCCTCTGTCCTGAAGACGTCGGAAAACTTAAAAGTTACAGCTTCACCTCTGACTGTTACAAAGCGCTGACACTGGAGACTCCTTCCATTTCTCCTTACAGAAAACTTCACCACATCAAAGATTACACACGGTTTTTAATCTGCTTATTATTACGTGCGGCGTCTGCTGTATACAGCCCTGTGAATGGGCTGTTACTATAGAAACGCTGACGTATTAGAAAAAATGCATTCATATAAGCCTGTGATTTGCAGCTGCGCTACTGTCAGAGCTGCTGTTATAGAAAACTAATCAACACCTTCTGACCAACACCTTCTGGTACCTTTATAAAATAGCAGAATAAGGTTATATCTTTAATCATGATGCTTCACATGTACACAGAATGTAGAACTATATAGCTGTAATATGGTCCATATTGTGCCATTGTATCTCCTTTAATCTCATTACTCTTGTGTGAACCTTTATATTTTTAGGCAGGACATGTATTTATTAGCATGTCTCTTGGACAGTGTGGTCAAATCGGTCCATGTTTTGGATTGTTCGGATTGCATTAAAGTGAAATAATTGCTGAAAAATTGGGGGGAAAAATTGCCTTTTGAAATTCTGCTTCAGTTCCTCTGCACTGCATTGCAGGATACATCCTCAGAGACGGACAGAAAGAAAGACAGGGAGAGAAAAAAAACAGGGCAAAAATGTCCTTCTGTCACATCTCTGGTGATGTTGATTTAATATATTCTCTGCTCTTAGCTGTAACACGTCTCCGGTTCCTCTTCATTCTCTCCCACACACTTCTCCTGTAAGTGACTGCACCACCATGACAAGACAAGTACGATGGTTATGTTTAATTTTCTGTCCTTTTTTTTTTTATGTTGTCTTTGGAAAAAAAATAGCGTGGTTTTTCTCTAGTAGCGGAAACAGGAAACCGGTGTCTCCGGATGCTCAGCGCGAGCGTGTGATGTTCTCTGACCTAGATTAGCTGGAAAGTAAAAATAACTTCTGAGCATACTTCTGCACCCTGTCTCAATTCCCATTCCTCTCTTGATCTGTCAATTATGTTCGGCCTCCCTCGTGATTACACACACAGGACAGCCTTCTCCTCCTTCTTCTCCTTCTTCTCCCTGTAAGTCCCAGTGGTGCTAAGAAAGCCATGTCCGATGTTAACAAGATTAATTACTTAGAGCGTGGAGCGTGGAGCAATCTGGCTGTTTTTCTTTAGGAGCCTTAACAACCATTAGAACATTTGAGTGTGTTTGGAGACCGGGAGATGAGGTGGGTTTTGTAATTCTGCTATAGCCATTTACGCTGCAATTTAGGCTCATCAAATCCCGCCTAGGGAGAAAAACAAGTCTTTTCTTTCTGCCTTTACTCTTCTGTTGTTCAGCACTAAAGCTGCATTCATCCTGCATCCATTTCCTTTCCATCCCAAGCCCTATTGTATTTAATCATATCTTATCATAATAGCAGCCTGATACCGTGCTCTTAAAATACTCAGATACTGACATGCAGCACCAGGTGATACTGTGTGATGCAATCCTAGTGTATGATGTTGCACTAATAAACAAATGACAGCAATCTGGATGTGTTTCAATTTTTAATGATCAAAGCAAAGCAGACTGCGAACTGTCCTCTGTGAAAATACCAAGAGGAGGAACTACAGAATTTTCCTGACAGTCACCTGCTAAAACATCAACCTCGCACTCTCCATTAAACACACTGTTTAAACTCAATAACATCTTAAACAGAAAACTCAGTCGGCATGACGAGTTTCATCACTTCGCTGCAGAAAATTACATCTTAGCAAGTGAAATTATCTTGAATGTAGTCTAATTTATCTAGTGTTTCCTATTAAAGGATTATACTGAACCAAATATAATGTTATAAGGATGTAATGATGCATTGGAATGCAAAAACCTGTCCAATGTGCGATTCACATCGTGTATATGAGCTTTCTATTAATTATGCGTCTAATGGGATTGTGCTGTTTGAACATCAGAGGTTCTAATCTGTGCAACCAGGCCCAACAGCTCCAGATCACAATTACTGACAGTCATTATAGGTTATCTGGTTACACGAAACTTATAACATGTTAAAAAGTGCTCTTCAGTAGCTTTTAAACAGCACCTGCCCTGAGCTGCTGCGATCTACAGAGCCTGAGAAAGAGGCTGTGGAACCCGGGCACTTTAGCCGACTTTGGAGCTCTATTTCCAGTTAAAATGATGCCTCAGAAGCTGCTACAAAGCTCATTATGTTTCAGTCAATCATTTTCACTCAGTCTGAATTTATAAACGTATTTTTAATTTATTTTTAAGGTACGGCGAACCTCTAGTACATTTTGTTTACAATATTAAACCCTTCTTCATAGCCATTTCTGATTTATTTAGTTTTATACAGACAAAAAGACACAATGTTTTGCATTATTTTATGATTCAGAAATAAAAAAAAAAGGACAGTCATCGTTTTCTTCATTCAAATTTTGTTCAAAATATTTGAAGAATACGATTTTTTTTGTCATAAACAAAAGTTGTTTGGATTTGTTTACACATCAGGACACGCCTCTAATATCTAATTTGCACAGTATAGAGAAAGTTTCAAATCAGACATGGCTTGTTGCTCCGTCTCCATGTCGCTTGCTGATTCAACAACTCTACAGAAAGATTTGACAAATCGAACAAGGACAACCTTCTATGCAAGATTAAGTCTCGTATCGCAAAATCGTGATAGGTTTAAGCTCACTTTTTTTCAGAAGAGTGTAGAATCTGAGAAAAAAAAAAACGGTTCCTTGAGGGTTCTTTGGAAAGGAAACGATTGTAGATTTCTAAAGCAGTTCTTAAAATTTTTTTTTTGCAAAATATAGAAGTTCATAGCTGTAGGGTTTTTGCCCTGAGTGATGCTTTAGGGTGAGAGATAGGAAGCGTGAAGGCCAGAGTCATAGGATGATATAATATGAGCAGAAGAAGCTGATGTGATGTTACACTTTTTATGTAAAAATCTTTAAAATTGTTAACAATATTTACAGCTTTGCATTTTTTTTGCAGTCATTTTTAATGTTTTTTTCAAACAAAAAATGTTATTCTTTAAATATAAAAAAAAAACGATATTATTTTACTGTTATTATTTTTAATGCAACACTTTCTTAGAAGTAGAAATGCCTTAGAGAATCGTGATACGATGTTTTCGTCAAATTGCTCCACCTCTGAGAGTTTACTGGATCTTGCTGACCTGATTGGGTTCCTGTGCACTAAAATTAGTCGCACTGATACGAATCTTTTTGTAAATAAATTAAAAAAAAATAATAATGTGTACTCAGACAGGTGTAGGTGTGATGTGTGTGTGTGTGTGTGTGTGTGTGTGTGTCTGTGAGTGTGTGTGTGTCTGTGAGTGTGTGTGTGACAAAATCGTAGCATGCAGCTCCCTGTCCAATGAAGTGCTTCTTATCATCAGAGCCATAATTTGACTAATGGAGGCTTTTCAGAGGTGAAAACATGTCCACAGGCTCTAACAGCAAACGCCTACAGAGCTACAGAGCTCCCTATTGTGCTCGTGTTTTGATCCTTTCCTCCCACTAATCACGGAGAAACTGGAACATATCAGCCCAGGAGCCTCTAAGCCCAGAATCAGCCATCACGTTCATGACAGGCTGTGATTTAAGCAAAGCACGGGGTCACTTCGTCACTACAAGGGGCAATGACGACTAACACAGTTCTAACTGTCAATGTCAGAGCAGTGGATTTTATTATTAGAGGCGGAAGTGCTCTAAATTGGGCAGAGGTAGTGGCAGCTCAGTGGAGCAGACACTGGTCTTCTGCTTGGAAGGTCATGGAAGGTCATGAGTTCACATCCCAGCACTTGAGTAAGGTCCTTAACCCTCAACTGCTCAGTCGTATTAAAAAAAAAAAATAAAAAAAAAAGAGAGAGAGATAAACGTACGTCGCTCTGGATAAGAGCGACTGCCTGTTGCTGTAAATGTAAATTCTATAAAACACACAAATTACAAATCCACTACGAATCGATTTAAACGTATAGAGAATTTATAAACGTATTTATTTATTTATTTATTTATTTATAAGATATGGTGCACCTGTAGTACATCTTGTTTGCAGTATGACAATAAGTCTCATGATTTATTTAGTTGTATACAGACAAATACGCACATTGTTTTGCATTATTTTAAGATTCAGAAATAAAAAAAAGGACTCTTTTCAGTCATCGTTTTTCTTCATTCAAATTTTGTTCAAAATATTTAAAGAATCGAAACTGAACTGAATCGTGAAGCCAGTATCGTAAAAACGAATCGTATCGTGACCGGAGTGTATCGTTACGCCCCTATAAGGTTATTAAACTTATTTCTAGACGATTTTACTCGTTCCAAATTTCACCATTTAATTGTTGTTATTCTATCAGCAGATCATTTTGCTTCTTTCTAGATATAAATGCTTAAAATTAGCAAAATTATCTGCAAACAGAACAACACAGGAAGTTCAGAATAAAGACAGGAAGTTAAATACTATGTCTGATCTGAGCAGCCTAAATGCAAAAAAAACGTATCTAAGAAGAAGAAGAAGAATCTTTATATTTAATAATCAGACTTTTTTCCATGTGGTTTCAGATCGGATTGAAATCAGATTCCCTGCAACTAAGAGCAGAAATTGTCAAATTCAGTCGTATGTTTTTGTTATTCGTCTTTTTTTAATCCTTCAATTTGACATGCGATGATTTTGGATAAAACTACGAGATTTTCAAAACAGTTTTTTAGCTTGAAAACAATAAATGTTACAAAAAGTTTGTTTTTCATCATTAAAATTAATGATCGATTTTTTTTTTAATTATTTTAGAAATAAATGATTTCCTGTTTTAGTGTTCGCCAAGAAAAACAAAAATAAAATAAAAATAAATGTTATATAATTGTTAAGAATGAATGTTTTCTTGTTTTATCGTTTTCATTCAGAAAAGAAACAAATGCAACAAACACAGACCTTTTTGTTTAATTTACGTTTTTTTCTCTTTTTTTCCTTTTTTTAAAATTGTTTTCATCTTTTCATTTGATGTCTGACACTTTTGGACTCTTAAAACCTGTGAGAATTTTTTTTTTTAGAAATTAAAAATGATGTCACTTTAGCTGCAGCGACCAAAGTGACAGCAACAGCAATAAATAATGTCTTTCATTTGTGTCGTTTTTCTCGGCACTACATTTATGTGAAACAAAATACATTACAGAGCTGTCAGAATTAATCTTACTGATTATTATTAGAGTTTTCATTACATTTATATACTTTGGAATGTTTAAGATCTCATGAAACAACAGATTTCCTGTGTCTAAATCCAAAATGGTGTTTAATATATATATAGATTTTAATATTATAGGGTCTACAGTGGTATTATGTTGTAGCCTATGTAGTGAGCATATGTAGTGAATGTGAAGGGGTTTGCGCTTCATCCTCTTTGTGTGTTCGAGGAAAAAAGGAAAATGTATAAGCTGATATTCGAATACAGATCTCTAACGCACTTCTGGGTGAAATCGGACACTGATGTGGATCGGAACACACATCAGATTTGGTTGCGTGTAATTTGCGGCGTGGTCTAAAAATCAAGACGTAACCCGAACAGATGTGGGCTGCTGTGTGAAGTCAGCGTCTATTAATGTATACGGAGATCCTGCAAATGGCATCATGACGCCCTCGCACTCGTGTGGACTCACGCCATGCTGTGTGCAAGCAGAATGAGTGTGTGTGTGTGTGTGTGTGTGTGTGTGTGTGTGTGAGAGACAGAGAGAGAGACAGAGAGAGAGAGAGAGAGAGAGAGAGAGAGGAAGGTGAAATGACAAAAATATCACATCACAATACATTTATATGATACACGATATTTCGATTGACAAACAAACTGCCGGCAAAATAGTACTGCTGCGTTTAAAAACAATTTAAACTGATGTTAAAACCTAAGAAATTAATTATTACGTTTAGGGAAAAAAAAACATTTTGGAGCTGTTCTCGATGCATGTACTAGTCACTGGTTTGTCCAATTAAACGCTCTCTGGAATGTATAAGCCCCGCCCCCTGGGAGTTCCCAATAGAGTCCCGCACTTCTTTTTAGTAATCTGTACACATCAAAAACCATTAAAATATACCTCTCAGAAGAAGATGTAATGATGGATGGACATATAGACGGAACCCGACCGGTGGAAAAAATCTCCAGAAAAGAATTTGGCCTCGAGTAACATCTCTTCATGATAAACAGGAAGGAAGCTAATGAAGAAAGCTTGTGACCTTGACCCTGTTTGGATCAATTCCCAAATCGAATCAGTTCATCTGCTTGATCTCAGAAAAGTGACTCATGACACAATTTATCATGATATTAATATCATACGGTCACATGACCCAGTTCTAATACAGTGTTAAGACTC
>CM074921.1:27626186-27637875 GCA_037576815.1 Pangasius larnaudii
CGCGGGTTTTTTTTTCCTCTTTTATTTATTTTTTTTTATATTATATTTTTTTTTTTTTTTTTTTTTTTATTTTTTTTTTTTTTTTTTTTTTTTTTTTTTTTTTTTTTACTTTTTTACTTTATAATCACCGTATAGAAGTTTATCTTTTCACTTTATTGACATGTCCAGAGCTTAGCGCTTTCTTTGGACCTCCGTGAAGTTCTGAACAACTCATTTCTTAATTAATTAATTCTTTGACGCTGATTTTATTCTTTTTTTCAAAAATATACATATATTTTGAGTTATTATTATAAAGTATAGCTGTGTTGTAATGTAAGTCTATGGCCGCGAGTGACGTCACAGCGCATTGAACCCCATTCATTCGGTTTCAGTCAGAATCTGAAATCAGTGTCAGATTTGTGTTTGTTTTTGTGTTGTTTTTTTTCCTGATGATTTGTGCTGAATGCAACACTTTTGTGCTCGTTTTTTTTTGTTAATTTTTCCATCATTTAATTAGTGTTGAATTCGCTCTGACGTCACAGGCCTTGAGACTTGCAGTGAAATATACAGACAAGTGACATTTTATTTTATAGATTAGTTTTTCATGTTTTGATGTTTGTCTTCGTTTGCTTTGCTCTGTAGAGTGACTTTAGGGGTTGTGAAAGAAGCTATATAAATTAAAAGAAAACAGAGATTATTGATGTTATAAATTAAAGAAGGGTGAAAAAACAAGGAAATGAAGAAACGCAGGACTGATCCGAGGAATCGTTGGTGCCGATATACGGATCCGTGGCTTTGGCGTGTCGTGAATTGATCAGATCTGAGTCCAGATGCCTCTTCGGCTCTATTCGGATTGGATTCGTTTATCAGCGGGACGTTTATCTCTTTAAATAAACTGAGCACAGGAGGAGAGTTTCACTTCGAATGTTTAGGTCACATGATTGCGCTCCAAACGACGTCGAAGAGGCGCTGGACTGAAGGCGAGGCGCTGGACTGAAGGCGAGGCGCTGGCTCTTATTTTAAAGCGACAATTTAAATAAAATGAACAGATCGTAACGTATACGACACGCATCCAGGGTTCCACAAAAGGAAGCTCGTGAAGAGGCGACGCTTTATTTACCTTATTAACGCGCCTAATGTCGTTTCTTTTCCTTTAATTAGTCACTCGTCTGCGCTTATTCTGCAGCTCCGCCCGGGTCGAGACTGTGGGTGTGGACCGCGGAGTAAACACGTGTTATCAGTAAACGCACGTTATCGCGTCTGTGCTTAAGATCCGTTCCGATCTGATCTGAGAGAGAAAAGTTCAGCAGCAGGTTTTTTTTTTTTTTTAAACCTGATTTTATTTTCGAGCCGCGTAGAACATGCACCAGAGCCGAGCCGAGCCACATGACCCTGTTTTTATCGAGTTGCGTGAGGAAGTTTGAAGCAATCTGGTCTTTGCTCATTGTCTCTGATGCAAAGCAAACATTTCCTCATGCCTTGCGAAGTCAGTGTGACGAGACAGAAACGAGCGCGTCGGGTCGCGTTTCGGCTTCGTGTCCCGGGATCGAGTGTCCCGTCCCTCACGCCGTCTGGGGGGGGAAGAAAAACAAGTAGTAAAAAAAAAATATGAAACGATAAATAGTAATATAATAAAATGCAAAAGATTAAAAAAAAAGGTGACGTGAAAATGAATTAAAAAAATAAGATCACAAATTAGAAAAGTCCACAAATATAGAATAAAATAATATATCAGCCTAAAATTAAAAAAAAAATTATAATTGGTTTAATGAGAATTTTAAGATAATTAATTAAATAAATGTAAAATAGAACTATAGATAACAAAACAGAAAAGGTATTTTCGATTAAAAGGTAAAAAAATACAAAAGATTTTTGTATTATATTTAAAAGAGTGTCAGGTTTTGCTGTTAGTGCTTTAAGAAAAAAAGAGAGCAAGTACGATGGAAGCACTAAAGCGCCGCTGCATCGCTCTCTCTAGGTCCCACTGCACCTCTGTCAGAACTGCATTGTGGGTAATGAGAGACCATTCGCTAAAGACGAACGAGAAGCTTAAACTTAAAAAATAAATAAATCTTAGACACTGTTACGGACCACATTTTCATAAAAAGTGTTAATTTAACTGATTATGTTTTTATTTTACGCGTGCGGTCTTTGTCCTCTGAGTTGGTTGAGAAAATGTGAGTCGTCTCTCGTTGCAGGAAACGTACCGGAAAGAGAACGGGACTAAAAATCTGCTTTAGTGAATGTTTTGTAAAATTGAGATCAAGGCTAAAATAAAGTCGTTTTGAAAATCCATCTTACAGAGGCTCTGTGTTTAAACCGAGTCCTGCACACACTCGCTTAACCGGCGTGTGTCGTAATATGGCGCAAGAGTGGAAGGACACTTCCCTTTAAACGCCTCTCGGTTTGAACAACCGCATGAAAGCCGATCTGGGAACAGACACCGATACAGAAAGTTAAAGTTTAGCGCATCCGTTTCACGGATCACACGCCGGCGCGGCTCTTGTGCAAGGCTCCGGCGAGCGCCGGAATGTGCCGTGATAAGAATGAAGATCGATGTGCAGACAGACTCTGGACTGATATGACGACACGTTCGGCACGGGGTTGATCACGCGTGATCAGATCTGCATGTTTCTCAGGCGCGCGTGTTTAATCCGGAGCGGCGTCTCCGTGAGCCGGGGTGCAGGTGAGGGTCTAAGTAGCCGCTGAGTTCTGATTTTGCGTTTCTTCTGACATCTACAGCGATTGAAGAGTACAAGCCTCAGGATGCCACGACGAACCCGTCGCTCATCCTGGCAGCGGCAAAGATGCCCACGTATCAGCACCTCGTGGACCAGGCTATTAAATACGGCATCGCTAACGGCGGGTAAGAGATCTCACGCCCCTGCAGACCTTCACGCTTTCTGCTCAGGAGCTCTGCGTCTTAACATCAGAGTAATGACACTGCTACGAGTTTGTCATCACTCGGTAATACGATGAATCAGCAGGTGAATCTGGAATGATTGACAGGTTGCGTAGGTGTTTTGATCCTTCAGATATTAATCGATTCCCTGAAAGCCCCGCCCACTTCCCCAATTATCTCATTAGTGAACTCTTTCCTCGTCCTGATTTTCCTTACTGTAAGTTTCACTTCTCCTACGTTGTTCTGAATCTTTTTTTTTTTATGTCGCACTCCTTTATTAAAATTTTATCTTCAATTGTGATGCGTACCTTATGGTGTGTGTGTGTGTGTGTGTGTGTGTGTGTGTGTATACATATACATATATATATTTCAGCAGTCTGAAACGAGTGAAAGTGTACGTTCCAGTGTTTGGTGTAATTTCCTCGTGAACGGTTATGTTTATAGGACCGAAGAGGAGCAGATCACGAACACAATGGACAAGCTGTTCGTCAGCTTCGGTGTGGAGATCCTCAAGAAGATCCCCGGACGAGTCTCCACGGAGGTGGACGCCAGGTAACTGACCCTCGCGTGTGTCTGCTGCTGCTGGTGTTGGTGTTGGTGTTGAGGAAGCCGTTCAGGACTGTTGATTCTTCCTCTCCCAGGTTATCGTTCGATAAAGACGAGATGGTGGCTCGCGCGCGGCGGCTCATCTCCCTGTACGAGGAGGCCGGAGTGGATAAGGACCGAGTGCTCATCAAGCTTTCTTCCACGTGGGAGGGCATCCAGGCTGGCCGGTGTGTTTGTCTGTGTATTTATTTATTTATTTTTCTATCTTCTGGGGGTTAAAATGTCATTTCTCTTAGCGATTTTAGTGACTGGTTTGTGTCTCAGGGAGCTGGAGGACAAATATGGCATCCACTGCAACATGACGCTGCTGTTCTCCTTCGCGCAGGCGGTGGCCTGCGCCGAGGCAAAGGTGACCCTCATTTCACCCTTCGTAGGCCGCATTCTGGACTGGTACAAAGAAAACACCGAGCGCAAAACCTACGAGCCACACGAGGACCCCGGTACGTGCAGGAGATCCGGATAAAAACAGTTTTTACTGAGGTCATGTGACTTGGGACTAAAATCACGCTTTTGTTCTAATTTGTCGAACCTCTCGTATCTCTTCCATTTTATTTGTCTCGCCATTGGCCTGAGCAGATCTTATAACTTATGACATCATGACCAGTCTGGATTCTGATTGGTCAGAATGGATTAATCGGGTTTGATTGATTTTGATTAGATTAGACAGAGCAGTTTCTCGGTAAAGAGGCTGGTGAGCGAGCGACTGTTTATCTGCTCTAACGTAAGTGAGAACAGGAACTAACTTATTTCATGAATAAATGTAACTGTAAATGGATAAAAAGTATGACGTGTCGTTTGTTTAACAAAAGAAATTGTAATCGTAGGCAAATTGCTGTGGTGCAAGAGGAATAAAACACTCTGTGTTACAGGGAAATAGTCGACGCCCGGGTGCTAACAGTAACTCCACCCTCGTCACACCACCCTGTCACTGATTGTTTTCCTACAACAGCATCACACACGCAGTGCTGTGTTCACAGATTTTGTTAGTCCTTCACCTGTAAACCGGACACCCTCGTGTTTTCCCGCTCGTACAGGTGTGATAAGCGTAACGAAGATCTATAACTACTACAAGAAGTTCGATTACAGCACCGTGGTGATGGGTGCGTCCTTCAGGAACACCGGAGAGGTCAAGGCGTTGGCCGGATGTGATCTTCTCACCATTTCTCCAGGGCTGCTGGGAGAACTGAGCCAGGATCACGCCGCTGTGTCCCTCACTCTCACTCCGGAGAAAGGTCAGCATCCTGAGCTCTCCTGAGAAGGTTCAGGGAATGTCTGGGGGGGAAAATACTTCATTTGTGTGTGTGTGTGTGTGTGTGTGTGTGTACACAGCAAAGGCTTGTGATCTGGAGAAGCTCCCCCTGGATGAGAAGACCTTCCGCTGGCTGCACAACGAGGACCGCATGGCCGTGGAGAAGCTCTCGGACGGCATCCGGAAGTTTGCAGCCGACGCAGTGAAGCTCGAGGGCATGATCAAGGTGCGAGGCTACACCTCGCTTCTCAAACGCGTTTTGACCAGTGACCCCTTTTTAAACCTTCGGATTTCTCATATAATATTAAATAAGTGCACAATCCGCAGAATAACGGGTAACTTTTTTTTTTCTTATTTAAAGAATAAAATTTGAAGGTTATTATAACGGAAAGCAATGTTCAGCGAGCACATACGGTCGTGATCATTGGTTTATGCTCTCATTCGAATACAGAACATTTTTACACACACACACACACACACAAGCATTCGTTTAGTGAATCCGAACTCAGTTAGGGCTAAGGAAATATTTTTTATTATAATAATAATAATAATAATATTAATCTAATAATGACCTGTGGCTTATATGACGCATTACTTACGATCAGTGACTTAATGAATCTCATCACAGAAACTTAAACAGTGATCATTTATATATATATATATAATATTTTTTTTTACTCCACAGGAGAAGATGCTCGGTGTGAAAAACGGACAGTAGCGCCGATGAAACCCCTCCGATCCTGAAACTCCTGATGATCCCGTCGCTGTTGGCCCAAACGCGTTCCGTAGCCTTAAACCTCAGACCACTAAGAGCTTCTGCACTAATCATGGACTGGGTCTCTGTTCGGGGATGAAGTCCTCCAAGAATCAAACATTCCTATTTTTTTTTTTTTTTTAGAAGGGATATTAATAGAAGAACCAAAAAAAAACAATAATGTGTGTTAAGGGGGAAAAAAACGGTACCCAAAGGTGTCCACGTGTGTTGTTTTTTTTTTTATTATTAGTTTATAACAAATCAGACCAATCAAGCTTCAGATCCACTTTTGCTTCCTGGTTTCAATAAAGAAACGAAAAGATGATGCACTGAAACTCAGTTATTAACACGTGTGTGTGTGTGTGTGTGTGTGTGTGTGTGTGTGTGTGTGTGTGTTTATAAAATATAAGGCATTAGTAATTTCTCAGTAATTTCTCCATCTATATGACTATACGGTGCTGTGCATAAGTATTCACACCCCCCTTCATAACCCTTTCCATGGGACTAGGGATCAATATAGTTATAGTTTTATATATATATATAATTTTTTTTTTTTTTTTTTTTTTTTTTTTGTAAAAAGTTGTTTAATAAGTATTAAGCACCTGAATTAGTTGTCGGGCGACTGATTTCCGGCAGAATTCTGATGATTAATGGAATGCAGCTTGACTACAGTATGCCAAAGTGCCATGTGACCTCAGTGTAGATCTCATAAACATGTTCCTGGAAGAACCCAAGAACGTTCCTGAACACACAGCATCATGAAGACCAACGAAACGTCCAGGACAAAGTTCTGGAAAAATATCAGAGTTATAAAATCAATACCGAAAACTTTAAATATCCTTTTTTTTTTTAATTTAAAGAATAACCAAAAGTCTTCTGAGGAGTTCTTTGCGGTTTCTCTGTAACATGACGTTTATGCCGTGTATAGCTGCTATAGCGTAAGCGACAACAGGCACTGACTCGTTCCACGTCATTAAACGTGACTATGAACGGATAATTGTATGATGTATTGATGTTTAATCAATGAAAAATTCTAATTAATTATAAAATTGCTGTAGTATAAGAGGAATAATACCGTTCGGGATGTGATGTTACGGGAAATTAATCAGTTCAGGATGGTGAGAGTGACTCTGCTTCGTGTCAGGCGTCATCACGCCACCGCGGCGTTGATTATTTTCCTCTAACAGCGTGCTCCATGCTCCAGAGTGGTTATTTTGTTGTTTTATTAGAGTGGAGCTTGTTTTCTGTCATCATTTGAGCCACAAACGTTTTGAAAGCGGATGAAATCAGGATGTTGCTGTAACTCGGCGCTGGTGTAATTCATGCTGCTGAACGTTTCCAAAGCAGGAACCTAGAACCCAAATCCACGAAGACCTACGATTAAAGCAGAACGTCTGCTGTAGAACCTCCAGTGAGAAGGACCTTATTATTCATGAGCGTTATTAATTAGTGTAATTTCACCATTTTAGAACTCCTTTTATTTTAGAACCCTTAAGATGCACTGAAGAAACCTACAACAGTGTGTTTTCCTGTCAGATCTAGAACCCGTAATTATCCAAAGAACCCAATTATAAGTGTGTGTGTGTGTGTATTAATCAGGTAAGTGTGTGATACAAACTCCAAGTTACTGCTCATCATTTTCTTTAAAAAAAAAAACAGCTATTCAAGGGTTCTTTAAAGTTTCACTTGATAATTAAGGGTTCTCAGCTTCCAATCTGAGTTCTCTACGCGGAACCCTTTCTAATAAACACGCACTTGAAAGAGTCTACATTCTTTAAGAGTACATTCTGTATAATGCTGAAAGGGTTCCTTCTCTGGTATGGAAACAGTTACAGGGTGTTGTTTAAGGGTTCAATAATTAAAGGTTCTTAGGTTCCTGAAAGGGTTCTACCTCAAACAGAGAGAGGAAAAGACCTTCAGAGGAACAAATTTAAATGATATATTATCAGGGACGGAAAAAACAGATGGACGTGTATCGCTCTTTTTAGAAGCACTAATAAAAGAAAAAAAGATTTTAAAGATGTCACTTTTTCACCAGTTGCTCTCAGGAATTATTTAAAGAAAATATTCTCAATGGTGTAAAATTAAAGATTTTTTTTTTTTTGCCTCATTGATTATAGACACCACAAGAATGTGTATTTTGAATCAGTTGAATCATTAAACGTTAATATTTAATAAAAATATAATGAATTTGAGTTCAGCAGCTAGTGAGAGAGAAGTTAGCTTGTGGTTAGCTGGATGCTTGCTTAAACTAGTGATGTTTACAGTCACTGTCCACTTTATTAGGAACACCTGCACTTATGCAAGTCATGAAGATGCAGATCAAGCGATTCAATTAATGCTCACATCAAACATCGGAACGTTGTTTTGTGAAGGTTGTTGGTGGTTCGAGTATTTCAGGACCTGCAGAAGTCCTGCTGGGATTTTCACACACAACTGTCGCTAGAGTTTCCACAGAATGGTGTGAAAAACATCCAGTGAGCGTCAGGGACGGAGGAGGACGGCCAGACTGCTTCAGGCTGACAGAATTAGGCTTTAGTAACTCAAATAACCACTCTGTGCAGCCGTGGTGAGCAGAAAAGCATCTCGAACACTTTAATCCATGAGCCGGACGAGCTACACGTGCAGAAGACCACATCGAGTTCCACTCCTGGTTTAACATAATGCATTAAGTGTGATTATATTTCTGTTAACAATTCGTAATGTATTTAAAACCTTGATATAATCCATAATGCGTTATAAATGCATTGTAACATGCTATGAGTGTAAGGACATCAAAGGAAAGTGTCCTTATATATAATTGTGAAATATGAGTTTTAGCAGATCCAGAGTTATTTTATTTTCTTTGCAGTTTTATTATTTTATACAACTTCCTGTAGTTGTATTCTTTGTCTATTTGAAGTGAAACATTTTTATTATTATTATTATTATTATTATTATTATTATTATTATTATTATTATTATTAGTTGTTATAATAATTTACTCATCACACACCGGTTTAGTGAGTATTATAAATGAATATAAATGTCTTTACACATTTTTACAGATGGAAATTTTTTATTAATCTTAAGGTTTATGGACTTAATAACGTATCCAAACTGTGCAAAAGGTTTGTTTTTAACCATGTAGAGAAGGCACCAGTGTGCATTGTGGGTAAACTTCAGTCGAAGCAGTGCATTGTGGGATTTCATAAACACGCTGGATTTTCTCCACCTTGTTTCTGGACTTGTGTTAGACCAGAAATAGAGCAGTGTGTAAACACCTCAATGTCACTGGTGGCCCTGCTGAAGGTTGGAAGATGATTAACACACTGTTCATGGAAAGAAATGAGCTTTATTCTCATTCACAGCCTTGCTGAACGCTGGATTCTGATTGGTCAGAAGGGGTTGATTCACTATATTATAATAATATCTCATTTTCCTGGCAATCATCTTGTTAAAACTGAATAAAAAGAACCTGAATTTGACATATGTTTTGTTTTTAAATATAAGATAAGAAGAATCAAAAGTAGGAGTTTCATTATTTAAGTCATAGACAAACCCAAACTAACGTCTTTTAACTTTTTAACATGCGATAAAAATACAAATAATGTTTAATCTGTAATTGGACACTAAATAACTATTGACAGAAGAGGAGAAATGATTAAAACAGCTCATTAAGTGCATCCATGTAATCAGATGGTGCTTTAAAAACTAGTCATGTGTCGTATGTCCCTCTGATGTACTCGTTCCTGATCCTGTCCAACCTCGTCACTCCCAAAGAGAACCTCAACATCTTCAGCTCTGCTACCTCCAGCTCTGACTCCTGCCTCTTCCTCAGTGCCTCTGTCTCTAAACCATACAGCATGGCCGCTCTCACCACTGTCTCCTACACCTCGACATCTTCAGCTCTGCTACCTCTAGCTCGACGGTTCACATGAGTAAATTTGGCAACGTTTTACGCCGGATGCCCTTCCTGACGCAACCCTCTCTATTTATCCGGGCCTGAGACCGGCACAGAAGTCACTGGACTGTGACCCTCATGGCTGGATTACTGAAAAGTATTTACTAATCTGGAAAATCGAGAAGGCTGGTACGCAAAGCAGAGCTTTTCATAGGTTTGAAGGTGGTTTTCAGGTGAAGGTGGTTACTAACTGTAATAAGAAACCCGGTTAAAGTTATTACTCAGTAATGATGCGCTAGTGCAGCGTGTCAGGGAGCGAAAAAAGACTAAAATATCATTCATTTAAACGTGGTTTATCTCATCGTGACTCCCAGTACCATAACAAGAAAGTATTATCACAGACAAAAACCCATCTTTGATATTTCTAGTATTAATTTGTAAAATGAAATGCATTTAAATGATATTTTACACTAAAAGTTAAACATAATCATTTGGTTATCGTAGAGGATTCTTCATCCCCTACATTCTCAGTTGCAGTTATTATCTTCAAGGAGACGCTTTAGACGACAACAGGGAAGGAAAATGTGGATCAGATGTCATTTGTGCCAACGTTCATTAGATTATTAAATGCTGAATCGTAAATGTGGGTGTATGTGTAGTATATGGGAATGTGTGTGTGTGTGTGTGTGTGTGTGTGTGTATGTGTGTTGAAGTATAGTGTATATTTGAGTTTTAGATTTGTATACTGTCGTTTATGTTTTTGTTTTGTTGTTGTTTTTTAGATTGTTGTGTTGATATTTTTGTTTAAAGTTAAAGCCAAAGACAAATTTCCACGTTGTGGGGAATAAAAGTAACTAACTAATTCATAAAAACCGAAATAATTCATAATAAATAAAACAAAATGAAACAAAAGAGAAGATTGTGAGTAAATTTATGACTCAATTGTTTGATTAAAAACATGGTTAAAGCGACGGAAAGGCTTCTTTTTGGTTGAAATTAAAAAACATCTCAGCGGTTTGTTTTGGAGTCGAAAGAGTCGGTTCATATTGGTGATGTGATCCGATTCACTGATTCGCTGATTCGCTGAGAAGCCGATGAGCCAATCACAGGCGGACAGTGGGCGTGTCTTGTGGTGTGAACACGCCCCTTTGTCCGGGTCGGGGTGGGGCTCTGTAGAGCCGCATACCTGGACCAAGAAGAAAGAACAAATCTGCTGTGTTTAACTCAGAGAAAGTGTTTAAATCTTTAAGTCATTTCTTTTCAAATCTTTTCCGAAGCAAGTTAAGTTTAATTCTGTTAGTAAAAGTGTGTAAATCCGGAGATTTATTGTGTCTGAGGTTCATCAGTGCGGCTGCTGCTTCATCTCACAGTTTACAGGTAAATAAATATTCTGATGCCTCGAGCTACAGCTAACGAGCTAAAGCTAACGGCTTTCATGCTAATGCTCGCTAAAGACACGATTTAAAACCAGACGGAGGAACAAAGAGGCTTAAAACAGATGAAAATATTAATACAAACTGATGATGATGATGATGATTATTTAGTTGGAGTTTAAGCCATAAAGTTGAACAGCATTAGCAGGTAATAATTAGCGTTTGCGTTTTTCTTCTTCTTCTGTGGTTCTTTATTATTTCCGGTGACTGATGTCCTGCTATTAGATTAGATACTTAATTTTAGGAGAAAAGTGTGTGTGTGTGAGAGAGAGTATATGTAAATTAATTAATTTAATAAACTAAAAGTCATAGATTATTGACGTTAAATGCTGATGACGTTTATGATAAACGTTGATCCAGAATTATTTATTTAGTTATTTATTTCTTTATTATGGGTTCTGGACTCTGATTAATGATTAACGACCCTCGCTGTAACACGGTATCACAGCGTTATCATTCGCAGGGACTCATACGGCGGCTGCATGTAAAGACAGTTTTCTCCAGAGTCATGAGACTCTTATTGAATGTTTATGGAAGGAGTCTCCAGTGTCAGTGCTTTGAATCGTTGCTGATGACTGCAGCGATGATCCTGATGTTGGGGTTAAATGAGTCTGTAGCTGTAGAGACACTGAGAGATTTCACTGAAACCTCAGGATCAGAAAACGTGTGAATAAATCTCTCTCTCTCTCTCTTTTACCTCTCTCTCTCTATCTGTCTCTCTATCTGTCTCTCTCTCTCTCTTACCTCTCTCCCTCTCTCTCTCTCTCTATCTCTCTTTTATCTCTCCTTTTCTCTCTCTCTCTCTCTATCTCTCTCTCTCTCTCTCTCTCTCTCTCTATATATATATATATATATATATATATATATATATATATATATATAT
>CM074921.1:27655234-27670709 GCA_037576815.1 Pangasius larnaudii
TCCATCACACAATAGAATCATTTACCGTCTAGTTATCTATAGCTTTAGCTTTCTTTACTAATGTTTATTAAAGGTTTAAGGTTTAGGTTTAGGTTCTGATGGAGAAACTGCAGCTGAACACCTGAGGAGGTTATTTGTTGGTGAAAGGGTCAGATTTTATAATAATGTAGGAACTTACACACATAATAAACTTTATTACACCACAATGGTGTAGAATCCTGGACTCTGATTGGTCAGAAGGTGTTGATTAGTTTTCTATAACAGCAGCTCTGACAGTAGCGCAGCTGCACATCGCAGGTTTATATTACAGATGTTGAGCACTTTTAGACAATAAAAAGCCTAAAATCTGTTAACATTTCATTTCATTATAACTGTCTCTGAAAAACCGTTTTTGTTCTTTTATAAATGTTCATGCACGATGCATGTTTTGATACCTGTTCCATTAAAAAGTCTGTGTAAACAGTTCATTTAGCATGAATTCATCCTGATTGGTGAAAACCTCTGCAGATAAACACAGCCAGCGTTCACACTTCTCAGTTGTTTAAGTCAGTTGAACATGTGTGTGTATTACAGATGTGCAGTTGAACATGTGTGTGTATTACAGATGTGCAATTTTATCTAATCCTGTATAAATATTTATATTTCTGTTAATATACAGATAAGGAGCTTTTTTTTTTTTTTTTTTTTAAATGTTGTTTTAATTTTATTTAACCTTTACTTTAAACAGAATCAATCCTTTTTTCCAAAATGGCGTCCTGGTGAGCAGAAAAAGGGAAAACCGCACACACTACTGGTAAAAACAATAACATAAACACCATAAAAACACGACGTATTTGACTTTTTTTGAGAGTTTTAATAATAAATATCATCGGTGGCGAAATTGTAATAACTAATAAAATTTCGACTTGTATGAAAAGTTGTGAATTATTAATGTTAATTATTAAAGTTAGTGTGTGTGGCTTTTTATGGGTCAAACAAAAAAAACATAATTTATGATTCTTCATATATATATATATATATATATATATATTTTTTTTTTTAATGTTTCAGTGTTAAGTGACACTTTCTGGAAAGAACCTAATAAAATAAATTGTCAATGGAATGTGTGTGTGTGTGTGTGTGTGTGTGTGGGTGAAGTGTAAGTAGATCCTGTACTGATAAAAACCTGCCACTAGGTGGAGCTGTTTAACAAATCTGCCATAATGAAGGCTAATTTCAAGTTTCAAGATTTAAGTTTATTCTCATTTTACACGTAACATAAAAGATTTGTTGTTTGTATTTTGTAAAAAAAAAAAAAAAAAGCTCTTTCTGAATGTTTCATTTACTTTAGAGCTTAAAAAAAAACACAATTTCACAAAGTAAATGAATAAAAATGAATTTTTAGACATTTTAGACGTTACTCGAAGGACATGAATATCCATCCATCTAGAAGTGCATTTTAAATGTTAGCATTATAAAATGAAAATGGAGAAAATGGCATTTGAAGATTTCATTCCTCCTCCACTGAAAGACTCCATGCATACCTCGACATTTATAACTTAATCTACTGATGGAAAAACAACATTACTGACAATATTATCTATAATTATAGATTATATTTACAGACGAGCTCTCTGACAGAAGGTGTGGGATCTTCTGAATGACTCATCTCAGTGTTTTGAAACCACCACATAGCTGCTTCATAAAGTAAACATGACTTATGAAATACTATAAGAATTATGTCTACATCGAGTTTAACGGTCAGGGAGAGACAGCCACAGGACTGCTGGGTTAATGGCCATAATCCACTGCTCTTAAGAGCCTGGAATACAAACCGGGACTTTCATGGACATTCTCTCATACATTTCCAAATCTGAACAGGAGACGAGCGATTAATTAAAGAGAGTGATGAAAGACTCAAGCCAAGATATAGCATGTCTGACCATGAGAGAATGACGCAGATCATGAAAGCCATTATTATTCTGTGGAGCGAATAATAATGCTACATATAACACAATGCAAACATGCTACAGCTATCATAAGATAAGATTGAAATGATTCTGTATTGAAATGATTCTGTCTACTGAGTTTTAGACTAGATAATAGATAAATAGTGAGAAACTCTGCCCTTGTTCTTAACAAGCTGCAAATCAGAAAACTAGTCACTTAGAGGTTCTCCAGAAAAGACAGCCGTAAAATACACAGAATATGTTCTGAACATAGCCACAGCACACCATCTAGACCCCACCTTTCCATTTCCATTTATTCATTTAGCAGACGCTTTTATCCACAGCTGCCATTCAACACTTCTGAACAGTCGATTGTTTAACATTGCTACAGCAAATAAGCTTCAGTTTACTCCCATTCTGTGATTTGAATATTCTAGAAAGATGTATTATTGCAAAGTATTGCATCTCCCTTTGCTGAAATATTAACACTTCCTAGATTTCAACATAAAAAAGCTATAAAAGGGCCTGTCATTTCTGTCGCACCTGAAGTGGAAACGACAGTAAATTGTTTCCCATAAAATGAATCACAGCTGCTCAGAGTGAAACTAAAAAAGTGCTACGAAGGTCATTATTAATTTCTACTGTAAGGAAACGGAGAGAAATCCATTCAGAATATAAAGATATTGTCATTAATGCTGCACTCACAGCAGAGGACATGTTTAATGAGTACACAAATGACAGCTGCGTGCCTGCCGAGCACATGGACACCGTCGTGAGAACACTGGACATCAGAGCAGTGAAAATGAGCGTGATGATTCAAGTGATGATCCTGAAACGACTCCACAGCAGCACTCAGGTCTTGCCTTAGATACACGTCTTCAGCCCGCAGATTTTGGTCAGCAGTTGTTGTCTTATGATGATGGTATATCTTGCAGTGCTCCAGCTGAGAGAAATAGGCCTGAGAGCATTTATAAAATTCCTAAGCTAGAGTCTACGTCATTTCCAGTGCACTTTCCTGACGGTAAAAACACCTCTGATGAGAATGACAGGCAACCTGGTGTTTCCCCCAACAGGTACTTTAAATCAAGGCTGTTCTCTGTAGATACTGACTGAACTTCATCTTCTTTGCACAGTTTGTCACGGAAATGCATTTAGCGACATCTGGTATGTCTATTGAGTTGAGGAAAGTGAAACCCATGACACGTGATGGTTGCAGAATAAACTGTTCGTTGCTCCAGGACAAGCGTGAGTTAGAAAAGCTTGTGCAGAATAAGGAGGCAACAAGATTCAACAAGGACGCCAGCTTCCTGGGAGAAACGTCTGCGTGACTGCTATGCTGAGACGCTTGGACCCTCCTACATTTTTCTGTACATTCAGTGCTGCTGAGATGAGATGACCTGACGTGATAACTGCTACTAAAGCTGAAACTGGAGTACTTTTCTGAAGTAGACTGGTCAGAAAAATGTGACGTCTTAAGAAAGCAGCCCAGTCGCAGCCATGCGAATGCTTGAAAAACGAGTTTAAGCCTTAATGAGAGATCTAATCATGTCACCTGCTCGGCCATCGCTGAGGTAATTGACTTTTTTTTTTTTGCAGAGTAGAATTCCAAGAGCGTGGCTCTCCACACATTCACTGCTTATTCTGGGTGAAAGATGCTCCAGAGTTTGAAAAAGATCAAGATCAGGACGTGTATAATTTTACTGATAAATACATCTCATGCAAATGACGCCATTCTTGGATGGTAAGCCGCCTCAGGCCTCCTCCTATAAACGAGTCTGATGAAGAAAATGCAACAACAGCGATGATGTTACACAGTCAGTGTTACACAAGCAAAAGCACAGCTTCAGAAGGTGTGGGATCTTCTGAATGACTCATCTCAGTGTTTTGAAACCACCACATAGCTGCTTCATAAAGTAAACATGACTTATGAAATACTATAAGAATTATGTCTACATCGAGTTTAACGGTCAGGGAGAGACAGCCACAGGACTGCTGGGTTAATGGCCATAATCCACTGCTCTTAAGAGCCTGGAATACAAACCGGGACTTTCATGGACATTCTCTCATACATTTCCAAATCTGAACAGGAGACGAGCGATTAATTAAAGAGAGTGATGAAAGACTCAAGCCAAGATATAGCATGTCTGACCATGAGAGAATGACGCAGATCATGAAAGCCATTATTATTCTGTGGAGCGAATAATAATGCTACATATAACACAATGCAAACATGCTACAGCTATCATAAGATAAGATTGAAATGATTCTGTATTGAAATGATTCTGTCTACTGAGTTTTAGACTAGATAATAGATAAATAGTGAGAAACTCTGCCCTTGTTCTTAACAAGCTGCAAATCAGAAAACTAGTCACTTAGAGGTTCTCCAGAAAAGACAGCCGTAAAATACACAGAATATGTTCTGAACATAGCCACAGCACACCATCTAGACCCCACCTTTCCATTTCCATTTATTCATTTAGCAGACGCTTTTATCCACACATTTGTTCCACACAATGTAGGTGAAATCTCTCTCACTCTCTCTCTCACTCTCTCTCTCTCTCTCTCTCTCTCACCTACAAAAAACAAACCTGTTATAATTGTCTGCTGAATGATGCTCATGCTCATTTGCATTTGGATACGGCAGGTTGGCTGTGATGGTTCTCCTGTGGCTCTCTATAACCCCTGACTCATGTTCATTATAGTGGGACCCAATGAAAAGAGCTGCTTAAGAGGACTGAGCAGTAAACAGTGGAGTGATGATAAGAAAAGATAGTTAGAAAAGATACTGCAGGTCAAGTCAGAACAGGCTGAAGGTCTGTGCCGAGTAGCTGTAGAAATTTTGGGTGTTAAAAGAATAATAATAACCAGAATTTAATTTAATGAAGTCGCACATGCCGGTCATGTGTGTACACGTTTGTTGAAGCAGTAACTAATTTAACTAGTAGGGGGCAGTCATGGCCTAATGGTCAGCGAGTCAGACTTGTAACCTGAAGGTGAACCTGAAGGTCGTGGGTTCGAGTCTTGGGTCGGGCAGGGATTGTAGGTGGGGGGAGTGAATGACCAGCGCCCTCTTCCACCCTCAATACCACGACTGAGGTGAGGTCCCCCAACTGCTCCCCGGGTGCCGCAGTTAAAATGGCTGCCCACTGCTCCGGGTGTGTGTTCACGGGTGTGTGTGCACTTGGATGGGTTAAATGCAGAGCACAAATTCCAAGTATGAGCCACAAGTCACTTCACTTCACTTTGCCAAGGACTTCTTATAGAGATTAAACTGTGTCTCTGTTTGCCTGTTCGCTCCTCTAGACTCAAAGCTTTGTCCTGATTAGTAATAATAATAATATGTGCGATAACAATAGTGATGCTTTGCCTGCACATAACACAATCTTGCTTAAATATATATCACTACATATGTGATAAGAAGGTTAAGAAGACGCCAAGAGATTTTATTATTTTATTATTTTATTCTTATTTTCTCATCTGAACACCGACATTGTTCCTGTGGAACGGCTGCACGTTTACATTTCTGTTTTACAGTTGAGCAAATTTACACGTTTAACGACCGAACGGCTGTAAACCGATTTTCTGTTCCAAATTGTCTGTTGTAATCTCTCTCTCTCTCTCTCTCTCACACACACACACACACACACACACACACACACACACACACACTAGACATACAGGGTTTAACTTGAAATTGTTGCTTTTGCACACTGTACTGAAAAAATACAATAATAATCATAATAATAATAATCATCATCTTTTTTGATAAAATGTACACATTTTGCAGTTATTATTATATGGCAGTAATAATGATGTCATAACCAAACTTGAAAGCACTTACTGTGAACTATTATGAGTTTCTGCATTGTGTGTGTGTGTGTGTGTGTGTGTGTGTGTGTGTTTTCCCCACACCTGCTGCACACACTAATCCCACCCGCTAGCACTGTAGCAGAGCAACACGTTCCCTGGCAAGAGCAAACTCACCCCCGGATAAAATTACACACACACACACACACACACACACACACACACACACACACACACAAAGGCGTATGCAGCTACACCAATAAAACTGGAAGTAGCCTCTGGCTATTCTTACTTTACTTCTGAACTAAACTGTGACTCTTTAATACAGTGATATATTTTGTATTTACTTTATTCAGCACTGCTGAATTCTGGACTGTGATTGGTCAGAAGGTGTTGATTAATTTTCTACAACAGCAGCTCTGACAGTAGTGCAGCTCACTTGTTTTAATGTTTTTCATTTCATTTCGTTAGTTTACACCACAGTTGTGGCTGCTACACAACATTTAATGTAAGTACAAACAGATAAAAATGATGACATTGTCCTTTCATAAATAAAAAAGGTGTAATTGTTGGTAAATCGCTGTGGAGTAAGAGGAATAAAACGCTTGATGATGTGCTGTTAGAGGAAAACTCTGAGGTGGTAGCAGTACCTCCGCTTCATCACACCATGCCGTCAGTCAGTATTTTACTGTAACACACAGAGAGAGAGAGAGAGAGAGAGAGAGAGAGAGAGAGAGAGAGAGAAAACAATCACAGAACGTAAAGCACATTTAACAGTTTACTTTACCACATTTTATACATAACACACCTGGAATTATACTTTTCTCTCCACTAGGGCTGCAGTCAAGACGCCATTGTCAAGTCCAGATCCGGGTCCGGGATCGAGTGAAGACCGGGTCGTAAGGTCAGGGCTGTTTTTTTTTTTTTTTTAATTCAGTGGCTCTAAGCAACAACTAACTCGTGGCCCCGCCCCCAAACACCAATCATATTATTTTACATGCAAGAATGAACAGAACTAATACTTCATTGTGTTGAATGAGGGGAAAACCAATTTAACTAAAAACAAGCTAACTCTTTTAACCTATTCTATCAACTAACACCAGTAGCCTGGGCTCTGAGATCAGACTGAGATTAGACCAGGAGGTTTCTACAGGGAAAAGGGGAGCTAACAGAAGCTATTCGAGTGTATGCACTGTTAGGTAATAACGTTTATTATACTGATTATAATCCGTCCATTTTCTGTACTGTTTATCCTACACAGGGTCGCGGGGGACTCGGGGCACGAGGCGGGGGACGTCCTGGACGGGGTGCCGACCCATCGCAGGGCACACACACACACACACACACACACACACACACACACACACACACACTCTCTCACTATGGACAATTTAGAGATGCCAATCTGCCTGCATGTGTTTGGACTGGGGGAGGAAACCGGAGTACCTGGAGGAAACCCCTGAGGCACAGGGCGGAGGATTCGATCCCCCAACCCCCGGATCTGCGAGGCAACCACTAAGCCACTGGGCCCCACCCCCTTCCAGTGATTAAAATAAACTTTTATATATTTATTTTTTTGAAAGAATGATTTATTTTGTTTAATTCCGTTTCATTACCGGATCCCAGCTGCTGTGATGAGCAAGAAACAGAACTGGAACGATGCATTTTCACTGTTTCTGTTCCTCTTACTGTCACTACACCACTGTGAGGGGGATGTTTATGGACCTGCTGTTACCTGGCCGCGGGCGGTGACGTCACACACACACACACACACACACACACACACACACACACACACACACCAGGAGGGCGTGGCCGAAATCCTACCTGTAGGCTAAGTGGAAGATTTGCGCCGCACCGACAGACAGGAGACGCCGCTGCCGCCGCGCTCGCGCCCATGTGAGGACGTTATGTAAAGACTTTCTTCTCTGGACTCGGGATGTTACGGCTCCCCGGAGGGGTCAGAAACAGTCCGACACGCGCTGACGGGACGCCGGTACGCGCGGACATGCCACTGCCAGACACCGAGTGACCTGAGCGCGAGCAGGAGGGACAATGATGCCATTTTTCCCGTTGAGGAAAATCAAGCGGAACGGAAAGTTCCTGTTCTTCGGGGCGGTGCTGGTGGTCGCGAGCGTCGCGGCGTATCTGGAGCACGTGGCCACGAGCCTGTGGAATCGCGTCGGTAAGTCGTTAAAACGACTCTTCTGCACAAAACGCGCACCGAGCAGCGCGTGACCTCCCCGTTTCCCTTCCCTTCCCTTCCCTTTTCTCTACCTTCATTCTCACCTGTGCAGGATGTTGGCTGTACAGAACACACCTGAACAGAAAGTGTGCCGTGGCGAAACTCGAGCACGCGCTCGGTTAGAGTCGGTTAAATGAAGCGCACGAGCCAAGAAACAATCTTTTAAAGTGCGAATGCGCGAGCGAATCGGTTCGTTATGAACGAAGTGAATCAAGAGAATCGACTCACAAACCTTGTCAGGTTTTGATTTAGTTGCTTTTCGTGTCTTTTATTATTATTATTATTATTATTATTATTATTATTATTATTATTATTATTGTTATGTTGTAGAGTAATGCTAATAGCACTCTAACCGTCGTGTTAATGCATGTAGACTATAACATGACATAAAAGTGGCTCAGTGAGAGTCAATTAAATCGGTAGCTCCGATGAATCAATAAATTGATTCATATGGCAGATCATTGTTTATTTCACAGGTTTGCCCCACAGGTGAGTTGTCCTGACCACACCCCATGGTGTTAGTCACTGATTTCTTCACATATAATGATGTATTCTGTGTGTATTTTATATTTTATACAGCAGTTAATGACTTCTCTTCTTGTCTTTATGTGTGTTTTGTACTGAGAAGCCTGATATAGATGTAGATGTAGATGTAGACAGATGTTTATTGACACATCATGAAGAGGTGTAAAGCTTTATTAGCTTTATTAGCCATTGTTTTGCGCACTGATTGAACTCACTACGGAGGAGTCATCTGTGGATTTGTGTTTAAAACCTCCACCCAGGGCTTTTGAGTCAGAACTGAATGAAAGCACTCCCTGTGTATTGTTAGAGAGAAACGCTCAGAAGATGCTGCCATGTTTGTTTGTATTTCACTCCGTACCTGTAATACCTGCGCCCTCGCACTGTTACAGAGCCTGATGTTCAAAAAGAAGAGAAATGCCACATTCTGCACATATAATGCTTTTACATGCATGGACATATTTCCATTTTTTTTTACACATCATTCGCATATTTTTATTCATTTGTGTTCACACGTAGTCACATAGCGCGTGTTGCATGTTTACATGATTGTGTTTTTAATTTTACAACTGATTATTTTTCACATGCTGTACACGTAGTGCACTTGGTTGTTTACTGCTGAACTTCACGTGCAGTTTCAGGGCAAGAACATGGTGAAATGAAGCTTATCGCGGTTTTCACTCGGATGCCACACGTGTCACGCACCAGGCTCGTATTAGCAGCTCGTATTAATGGCCTTGAGGAGTCAGACAGCCAATCCAGCGTCATCAGCGTGCTGATCGTTTAGTGAAAAGACTCATCTTTAACTACGAACGACACGAATTTGTGTTTTCTGACGCCTCAGAGCCTGATTTCAGCCTGATCAATTACTGCTTATCAAATTCTTATTTATTGTTATACTGTTTTCTCATTTGTTAGCAGCTTTTGTTCATTTTCCTGTTTCACAGGTTATACAAGTGAGGTGTGTGTGTTTGTGTGTGTGATTATGTGAAACATGAGCTAGACAGTGTTGTGTTCTGCATCAGGTATAGCGCTGGGGCGAGGGAGCGGTACCCGGTGCTAGCTTATCATGGCATTGCATGACTCTTATTTATTATTTATTTCTAGAATTTAGTAACATGACCACGCACATTTGAACATCTCCTTCACATTTGTTGTCATTTTTTTGTGCATATTTTTGTGCATTTAGGAGACATTCTTGCTTGGTGTCCACCGAAAACACATCCTCATGCTAGTACAGATTGGTCAGGGTCGGCCTGCGTGATATAACCCTCGCAAAACATTACACTGCTCCGATATCCGGTGACCTTTACTCCTGACGATCGTTACGCCTTCTGTGTGTTTAGGAGCTTCACAGTTTAGCTTCATCGGAGTATGATAGCACTCAAGATACGGCACAAGAGCGGTCCGTTTCTCTTTCAATAAAACGGAAAAATGAGATAATCGCCATGTAAATATGGAATGATTTGTGCATTTGTGTTAACTCTATGACATTAACTGACATCACCTGGAGGCCCCGCCCCCTTTCCGACCTCATACAGTATACAGAAGTGAGTACATTCCTGTGTAATATCACCTAAACGTCAAATAGACATTTCAAAATTTCAAAAACTCTCAATAACTGTATTATCTTCAAAAACAAAAACAAAGGCTATATTGGAAAGACAGACCTCAAAGTAGAAACTCAATGAATACACCCGTGATCACTGACACACAAGGTACCTGTACAGCTGTACACCTGTGATTTCCAGTGATTTCCAGCTGGTGAATCAGTAGCTCGTGTAAAGGAGTTCGGGCACTAGGACCCTGGTTCATCACTGCTGGCATTTATCAACAACAGGCAGGACTGATATCGTTCTGATCTTATATGTCAGAGGCTCGCTAGTGGATTTGTAAAAAATCGTAAACACACTGCATATAAAACATCAAATAAAGTTAAAAATCGTTAATGAAAGTAATCATCTGAGAGCTGCAACAACGATAACAAGCTACTGACGTTTGTAGACGAAGTTGGCTGACAGTTCGTCCGCCAATTTTTTTTTTTGACATCATGACATATGACATCATTTCCTGTAAGGGAACATACTGAGCATCGATGCTCCCTGGATTTTGCGGTGCATTGTGGGATTTTTTTTTTTTAGGGATCAAACGTTCCAGTGCATTGGAAGCATTTTGCGATTGAGGCGGTAGTTAAAATGGCCGCCTCCCTGACCAGCTCCCTGACTGCTGGACTAGCGAGCGGATTGAGACGCACCCCAGAACTTTCTCAAGTGTCCGTGTCTATCTGCATGTCTGCATCGTGGCTCCACGTGGAAAGGAATTGCCAGAGGAATTGTAACATCAGATTGTGAGACTTCACAAAGATGGAAAAGGATACAAGGAGATCGGTGACCAACGAGAAATCCGCAGCAGTAATCAGGAGGTATAGCACGAGCCATAGTACCACCAATCGGAGCCACAGTGAGCGTCCTTCTGAAATGACGCCAAGGACAGTGCGCTACTTGCACGATCTAGCTCTGAAAAACAGATGGGCGAGTGCTTCAGACTTGGCACAGGGGTTATCAATGGGAATCTGAGTTACTGTGACAGCTCAGACAGTGTGAAGGACATTGCATAACGTCAACCTTCATGGACGGCGTCCAAGAAAAAAAAAACCCTTGCTTGCTCTTTGGCACAAAACTGCAAGATTAAACTTGCTAAAGAGCACGAAAAGAAGCCTGATGGATATCGGGAGCACACTGTTTGGTCAGATGACAGGAAGATAAATTAGTTCCAGTGGTAGCTCGGTGGTTAAGATGTTGGACTGCTGCTCAGAAGGTCATGAGTACTGCCAAGCTGCCACTGCTGGGCCATTAACCCTCTGCAAGGCCTTTAACCCTCAGCTGCTCAGTTGTATAAATGAAATAAATGTAAGTCGCTCTGCCAAACGCTGTAAATCTATATTCTGCTCAGATGAGGTCCAGCATGTTTTTTGGCGTGAACCTGGTCAGGACCACCAGAGTGAATGCGTAGTGTGATGATGTGGGGCTGCATGGGGAGATGACATTCATACAGTAGAAGGCATCATGAATACCTGTGGATGTACCAAAGTACTGGCTGGTAAGATGACTCCAGAAGCTTGGCAGAAGAGAAATATTCAAGCATGAGAACAATCCAAAGCACACTGCCAAAGTCACACACTGTGACTGAGCACAAAGCCTCAAGCAAAGAGCAGCTGAAAAAAAATAGTTTCTGAAGAACATGGCAGAACATTTGCGCAGCACTGATTTCCTCCGTGCCGAGGAAGATTGAGGCTGTCGTCAGAAATGAAGGTGGACATACGAAGTATTGAAAAATAAAAGATCTGGAGCTCAGTAATGAAAGGGGTACTGACTTCTGTGGAGCCTGAATTTTTTAATAAAAACTAAATCTAAGATCAAATAATTTACTGTTCAGATACTTTACTGTTCAGATACTTTACTGTTCAGATACTTTACTGTTCAGATACTTTATGAAGTAATGCACTGACTGTAAGCTGATAAGATTTTGAGTCGTTTGGCGTTTAAGTGATATTGCACGGAGGTGTGCGCACTTCTGTAGTATACTGTTTGTTCCCTCTCGCACTCCGCCCTTGTTTACGTGAAAAGAACAGCGGTAGCAGTGTGCGTGTGTTTAACTTAGCTAATGTTAGACAAGTATAATGCTAACATAGGCTAGTTATATGTATGAGGGACACGAGAGAGGAAAGAGGAAGCAAAAAAGACAAAAAAATCGGACCCAAAAATATTAAATAGACATGCAGTGAAGTATAAAACAAGATATAAAATAAATGTTAAAATGATGTTAATGGTGGTGATCATTAGAAAGCGATTAAATACGCAGATCGTCAGTGAAAATGTCAGCCATGTGGAAATCAGACAACCGCTATGTAAAAGGATTATATTAATAACATGCTGTTATTGTTTCATTTTCTTTAACTGTTTACGGCACATTATTGCAGAATCACATAAAAATCCACCATCCAGCTGAGCTTTGGTGATTGCGGCGGTTCCCGAGCTCACGGAACGTCGTTACGTCGTCTACTGCAGCCTTTAAAACCGCAACAGTGGCAATGTGTGGCGTCTTTCTCTCTAAGACTGTTTGCGCAGGATGATTCAAACTTTTATTGAGTTTTTTTAAATGAAAAAACTCGAGCCTACGTCAGGGTCTAAGATCACTATCAAGATTATCTATCTATCTATCTATCTATCTATCTATCTATCTATCTATCTATCTATCTATCTATCTATCAGCCTCTCTGTCTGTCTGTCTATATATATATCTATCTCTCTGTCTATCTCTGTCTGTCTGTCTATTTATCTGTCTGTCTATCTGTCAGTCTCTATCTCTCTATCTGTCTCTGTCTGACTGTCTGTCTGTCTGTCTCTCTCTATCTGTCTGTTTATCTATCTATCTATCTATCTATCTATCTATCTATCAGCCTCTCTGTCTATGTCTGTCTATCTATCTATCTATCTATCAGCCTCTCTGTCTATGTCTGTCTGTCTATCTATCTATCTATCTATCTATCTATCAGCCTCACTGTCTATGTCTGTCTGTCTGTCTATTTATCTATCTATCTATCTATCAGCCTCTCTGTCTATGTCTGTCTGTCTATCTATCTATCTATCTATCTATCTATCTATCTATCTATCTATCTATCTATCAGCCTCTCTGTCTGTCTGTCTATATATATATCTATCTCTCTGTCTATCTCTGTCTGTCTGTCTATTTATCTGTCTGTCTATCTGTCAGTCTCTATCTCTCTATCTGTCTCTGTCTGTCTCTCTCTATCTGTCTGTTTATCTATCTATCTATCTATCTATCTATCTATCTATCTATCTATCTCTCTGTCTATCTATCAGCCTCTCTGTCTGTCTGTCTATCTGTCTGTCTCTATCTCTCTATCTGTCTCTGTCTGACTGTCTGTCTCTATCTATCTATCTATCTATCTATCTATCTATCTATCTATCTGTCTACCTTGATAAAGAAGAAAGTCATATTTTAAGCTCCATTAACTTTACACATCATTAAATGTATAATATTTTGTTAAATTGTTGAAGTGTATCAGATGATTATTTTATAAACTGCTCCATATTGAATTCTATATAATAGAGAGGCGTATTTCCTGAAACCTTCTGATTCGTGCTAAAAGGTTCACGGTTTTTTTTCCCGATCGTTTCACACCCGGCTCTTATTCATCACAGAATAAAAAAATAATCAGAAATCCCCGATTCCTCGGTTTGTTCATCAGACACGGATCAGAGTGTGTGTGGATTCTGGTGTGAGATTTTAACAACCTGAAAACTCAAAAAATCACCATCACAAACTGCTACCATGCCGACGCTGCTTATTGCCCCCGAACAGCTCGGGTGTTTTATTCCTCTTATACCTCAGGAACTTTCCAACAATGTGTTTGTTGGTATTGTATGTTAATGTTTCGTTCTGAATTTCCTGTCAGAGGTTGAACTTATCCTTTACTGCTTTTATCAGAGGAGGAAATTGTTTGTTTCCTGGTTTTAGTCTCAGTAGGTATAAGTGTAACACACACACACACACACACACACACACACAAACACAACGGCATGTGTTATGGAGTTATTAACAGGAATAATGTGTTAATTATGAGCCTTTACTTCTGTTTAATATGTTTGTGCTCCGTATAGCGACGTGTAAATGCAAATCGGAGGCGCAGACGTGGAGCTTTAACACCTTCTTAATCCTTTAGTTGTGTAAAAAGGTGGATTTGCATACAAAAGGAACTGTTTTGGGTGGAGGACGTGGAGGACGTGGAGGACATGGAGGACGTGGAGGACGTGGAGGACGTGGATAGGTCACATGTCCAGCGTTTCAGCAGCGTTTTCATTTCAAATCCACACTGAAATTTAACTGTTTTATTCTGATATTTTAGGGTTTGATTTATTTCTAGCAGAATTTTATTTAGAAGGTTTTAAAAATGTCTTTAGGATGGAAGCTTGGCTATAATTACTGACGAAGCTTTAATGAAATCTGATCTATTTGAGTTCTAAAATGAATAAAAGCTGTATTATGAATAGAGTTTACGTGTGTGTGTGTGTGTGTGTGTGTGTGTGTGTGTGTGTGTGTGTGTGTGTGTGTGTAGGTGAAGATGTTAAACTGTAGAGTTTTCTACCTCATTTGGAACTTAAACCGCTTTATTAAAAAAGCACACACACGTATCTGTCTGTATTCATCTGTCATTTTCATTAAACACTTAAAGTTACAGCTTTAGAGTCAGAGGACTGTTACGAAGCGCCGACACTGGAGACTCCTTCCGTAAATATTACATAAACACATTTCTCCTTTCAGAAAACTCCACCACATCAACGATTATTTTTAAAATACCAGTTTATCTGTTTCTGAGGAGCGTTTCGCTGTACACTGTGAATGAGCTGTTGCTATGGAAACAATAACGCATTGAATGAGCGCATTAATATAAACCTGCTGCGCTACTGTCAGAGCTGCTGTTCTAGAAAATCTGCAGGTTTTGTCATACATTCCTGTAATTGTGGTTGCTGTAGTGGTGTGTGGGTGTGTGTGTGTGTGTGTGTGTGTGTGTGTGTGTGTGTGTGTGTGTGTGCTGCAGCATGTCTCTGCCTGCCCTCTCGGTTCAGTTCACTTGGTTTAGTGTTTGTGTAAGTCAGATCTTAGCATCCAGTGTTGTATACAAACACACGTTCAAATGCAACCAAACAGTTGCACAGTCTGCATGAGTGTGTGTTGCGTCGCATGTGTGTTAAGTCGCATGAGTGTGTGTGTGTTGCGTCGCATGAGTGTGTGTGTGTTGCGTCGCATGAGTGTGTGTGTGTTGCGTCGCATGAGTGTGTGTGTGTTGCGTCGCATGAGTGTGTGTGTGTTGCGTCGCATGAGTGTGTGTGTGTTGCGTCGCATGAGTGTGTGTGTGTTGCGTCGCATGAGTGTGTGTGTGTTGCGTCGC